>NQII01000110.1:432751-453381 GCA_002778355.1 Clitarchus hookeri
TGTTGAAATATTGAAAGATATATAATTTTGACATTTGGATAAGTTTTGATAACTAAACATTGTAAAATCGATTATATCTAGTTACCTCCTTGTTTTGTATCCTCTGTGCTATGGCCAGTTTTAAACAATGTAAAAATGTGTGTTGGGTGTGTCTCTTTGACTAAAAACTATTAAGTTTAACAAAACTAATTACCTTGTTTATCTTTATAAAATAGGCTCCTTCATCAGTGATGTCCGATTCCGACAGGTTTTTAGGGCCCGAAGGCCAGCATACCCTCTATCCTCCCTGTACTGTTACTGTACTCGGATGAGTAAGACAGTGCACGGCACTTTCTCCTCCTCTCTCTTCGGACCATTCACTTTCCTTGTGCCATTACACGGTATTCTACCGGTTTTCTCAAAATAAAAACCTGTCCTCTTCAATATGAGATATTCTGACTTTCTTTTCAGAAGCCTTTACCTGAATACCCCATTATGGGTCTTCAGAATTTTACACTGATTGCCATTTATCAAATTCCTCGAGCCTTCTTCCATTTTTGGTGGCAAACTCGCGCCATATGTTATGCAGAACCTCTTTATTCATAACGTTTTCTATTGTCAAGTGAATGCCCTTCTCTTCTGCGATTCCTTCTAGTCAAGTTCTTAAATCTTCTGTTTTCAGACAGTCGGAGATCACACGTTGTACTGAAACATAGACTCCGCACACCTCGCACAACGGAGATTGCACAAGCCTCATACCATACAATTTATCTTTAAAGTTGCAGTGGCCAGTGTACAGCTGCATGCTGTAGTGGTACGTTCTTATCCACTTGCACTTCATTCTCTCTCTAATGTTGGGCAACAACTCCTATGTATGTGTTCCATTCGCCGAAGTACCCCATCTCTATTGCCCCTCTTCTAGGATGTCGTCCATTATCTCGTCCTTTTCGCCTTTGTTAACTTTGAGACCCGTGCTCTGTCTCTCTTGTGATCTTTCTATATCTGACCAATAGGTCAGCAGGCAGCACACTCTCTACAACTGGGAGTGACTCATTTGGCGCAGTCTTATATGCCCTTGACAAGGTCAGCAGTTCCACCCTTTGAGCANCTCTACAACTGGGAGTGACTCATTTGGCGCAGTCTTATATGCCCTTGACAAGGTCAGCAGTTCCACCCTTTGAGCACTGATGAGCTTCCTCTTATGCCATGAAAGTTCAGTTCTGTGATACCACATGACTGCTCCATAAGATATTATAGTCTCAAAGAACAGCTGTATTATTGTCCATAACGTATTGTGATTGAGGTCCCAGTTGGTGTTGCCAATTCTTTTCAATTTCTGGAAGACTACCACTGCCTTCCTAGAAATATATTCAATGTGCTTGAGGAAGCTCATCTTATCAATCCATAATGACTCCAAGGTACCTGAATTCATTCAAATTTTCCACTGTGGACCCTCCGAAACGCATAGTCGGTGGTCTCTGAAGCTTTCCCGTGAGCATCATGATCTTGATTTTCTCTATTGAGAAACATAATTTTGTTGTTGATAACCATTTCCATGTCTTTTCCATGATCTCACCTGCCTGTACTTCTAGTCTTCTTCTGGAGTTTCCACATATCAGCATAAGCCCATCATCAGTATATCCAAAAACCGTGCATCCAGTAGGGAGTCTCAATTCCAAGAATCCATGGAAGAGAATGTTCCATAAGATCGGTCCGAGGACTGAACCCTGGGGACACCCCTTCGTCAATCTCTTCTTCACCTGTGCAGTCTTTGCAGTGTACTGGCTCCATCTGTTGTTAAAGAAGTCCTGAATAATCCTGTAGATANCTTCTTCACCTGTGCAGTCTTTGCAGTGTACTGGCTCCATCTGTTGTTAAAGAAGTCCTGAATAATCCTGTAGATATTGTCCGAATCCGACATTGTCAAGACTTGTGATTTAAGAATGGAGGGTGCAAACACGAGTGTGTGATAGTCATCTATGTGGCGGGTGTTACCTGGATGTTACCCAGTTTATTGTATTAACGTTGTTTTGGCAACTATTGTTTGATTATTCAGTAGATAATGGCGTGTTGTCGAATGAGGTAAGTGAAACTCATGCGCGATGGTACTATAATTGGCCGAGGGCAATGAATTTTTTCGTTGTCAATGCTCAATTAGGACATGTGTCGTTAAGGAATATATAAAGGTGTTTTGTAATTATAGAAAATCTTTTTGCTGGTTTGGAAAAAGTAACTTAAGTGTAGCACTGATATGTGAGATAACATATTTGTTTCTTACTATTTCACATCATAGCACCAAGTTTATTAGTATAATGAGCCATATTAGTGTGGTTACCATCGTGGATTGGTCGTTATTTTATCGCAAGGTGATGATTGACTGGTGTATGTGGGAAACAAAAAAAATGGTGGGAGGGACCTCTTTCGATAATATAGAATAGGCTAAATTTGGGAAGTGCAAGCATAATAAGGGTCACATTGTCCAGGGGTAGTGAATTTTCGCCAGGATCGAGAGACTTACTAATCGTATATTTCTTGTTCCTGTCGAAGATCGTACTAGCAGGGCACTTCTGAACGTAATCAAGCAATTCATAGAGCCTGAAATGACAATTGTAATTGACTGCTGGTGTGCATATAATTGTCTCCGAGCACGACTATGAGCACCTTCGGGTGAATCATAGCATGAATTTCGTTGATCACGATACAGGACCGATCACCCAAAGAATAGAGCATGTGTTGTTGGATGAGGTACTGTCTTCCTCGCTATGGCAGAATGCCGCCGCTCTTGGTGGGTGACCTGGCGGAGTTCATGTTTCGCCGCCGGTACCCCGACGATCAGGAGCGTGTGCACCACTTCCTACTCGCAGCGGAAAAACTGTACCCACCACCTACTTAGGTGAGACAATTCACATACTTCCGGTATGTTTTATTGTGTGTGGTATATATTGACGTGGTCGAGGTTACCCAGGGCCTGTTGAATGTTGTATTCCTCGGTGCCATAACTCAATGGAGATTTAATGATGAGGGTCATCCAGTTGACGGCCCAGGGGGCCCTGGTTGGTAATCTCCGCCAGTTGGTTGATGAGTTGTCACATATTTAATGTTGCACTTTTATACTTATGACGAGACTGTAGGCCGTCTCGTATGCCTGAAATATGCTAAAGAAATGTGGGTGATGCTACAAAGGATTTAGTACCCTACAATGAATTGACACCAATTAACTTGGTAACGTGGTTTATTCACTGTTCTTGCTACAGGTGAATAATGCATGAAAATGGACCCACCACTTAAGGCCTGTCGGTGACCATAGCGGTGAGGTACACGTGGTCTTATATTGATCCGCGAATGCGTTAAACTTTCCGATGAGAGGGCAGTTGACTCTCCTCTCATTACAGTTAAGGTAATCAAAATGTTCCGGTTCACTAATATATAACTATTGTAGTGAAATTATTCCAGCCTAAATGAAGGTACTGAGGGGGCTCGCGGAGCATGCTACAAACGCTGCTGGTCTTGTCCAGGTGCTAAGACGAACTGGGCCGAACGGCTTCGGCTTTCCTCATAAGTGGCGAGAATCGAAGTCAAACAGCGAATGAATTAAACATAACATGAGCACTTTGTGATATAATTGTGATGGTGAAAAATTGTATGAATTAAATTAGACACATTGGTGACAGCCTGTTTATTAAAAAATATATTTTAATATTGAAGTTGTGAAGTTGAAGGGAAAGTCAACACACTTAATAATTTGTTACAATGATGGGGGCCTTTATATGCATATTCCATTTAGAAAACATAATTACTCTTATATAAATACACATGACATAAGTTATTACATTTTCTCATAAAAGTATTTGAATTTCACTTGCGATGATGCATTGAAATTACACTGACTATAGTGAATACAATGTCAGGTGCAGCCACTGTAGCTGTGAATGTGGTGACTGTCTTTAATATGATTGTAAAAAATCTGTACACTACTGGATGACACTTTGGGGCACATATCACTTCAGCTCTGGCCTACAAGCCGGTTGATGTCATCCGGTGGTGCATTGCGTCGTATTTAGCTGCGCGAAATGCGAGAAGGCAACGATCAATTGCCAGTGCGCCCAACGGCTGTGCTCTGGGGTAAACACAGTTTCGGATCACCTATTTAATTATTAAAAGAGTTACCTCTTGTATTAAATGAGTAGGGTGGTCTCTTTAATTGTGTAATCCTTTTCGCAGGATGGCATTAGTTCCGTTCTTGTAGACTACATAGTGTAGCTGGTGTAGTTGTGAATGTGGTGGTCAGAGTGGGCACAAGGATCTCGTGGACACGTGGTTCACGTCAATATATATATATACACTGAGGTGACAAAAGTCATGGGATAGTAATATGCAAATATAATACAGATGGCAGTAGTATCGCATACAAAATGTATAAATGTGCAGTGCATTGGTTGGGTTTTCATTTGTAGTCAAGTGATTCAAAGTGAAAAGGTTTCTGACGTGATTATGGCCACACGACGGGAATTAACAGACTTTGAACGCGGAATGGTAGTCAGAGCTAGGCCCATGGCACATTCCATTTCGTAAATGGTTAGGGAATTCAACATTTCGAGATCCACAGTGTCAAGATCGTGCAGACAATACCTAATTTCCGGCATAAACTCCCACCATGGATAACGCAATGGCCGACCGCCTGCACTTAATGACCGAGACCAACGACGTGTGCGCAGAATGGTCATTGTTAACAGACAAGCAACACTGCGTGAAATAACCGCAGGAATCAATGTGGGACTTATGACGGACATGTCCGTTAGGACAGTGTGGCGAACTTTGGCTGTACTGGTCTATGCCAGCAGAAGACCGACTCGAGTGCCTTTACTAACAGCACGACATCGTCTCCAGCGCCTCTCCTGGGCTCGTGACCATATCGGTTGGACCCTAGACGACTGAAAAGCTGTGGCTTAGTCAGATGAGTCCCGATTTCAGTTGGTAAGAGCTGATTGTAGGGCTCGAGTGTGGCGCAGACCCCACGAATCCATAGACCCGAGTTGTCAACAAGGAACTGTGCAAGCTACATAATGGTGTGGGCTGTTTTTACATGTAATGGACTGGGTCCTCTGGTCCAACTGAACCGATCATTGTCTGGAAAGAGTTATGTTCAGCTACTTGGATACCACTTGCAGCCATTCATAGACTTCATGTACCCATACAACAATGGAATGTTTATGG
The DNA here is from genome assembly GCA_002778355.1 of Clitarchus hookeri. NCBI lineage: Eukaryota > Metazoa > Arthropoda > Insecta > Phasmatodea > Phasmatidae > Clitarchus > Clitarchus hookeri. The sequence continues at coordinate 437,945 of NQII01000110.1, forward strand.
ATAACAATGCGCCATGTCACCGGGCCACAACTGTTCGCGATTTGTTTGAAGAACATTTTGGACAATTCCAGCGAATGATTTGGCCACCAAGATCACCTGACATGAATCCCATCGAACATTTATGGGACATAATCGAGAAGTCAGTTCGTGCACATAATCCTGCACAGGCAACACTTTCGTAATTATGGATGACTATAGAGGCAGCATGGCTCGATATTTCTGCCCGGGACTTCCAACGACTTGTTGAGTCCATGCCATGTCGAGTTGCTGCATTTCGCCGGGCAAAAGGAGGTCCGACACGATATTAGGAGGTATCCCAGGACTTTTGTCGCCTCAGTTTATATTGCACTGTAAAATGCAATAAACAATGCAGTAAACTGAGATGATTCGGTTTGGGAAAATTAATTGACATACATTAGGTACTAATTCACAAACGTTTCTTGGTTAAAACTCCCTGTTGAAGAACAAAAAAAAAACTTAACTTCAACTAAACATTTGAGTGTGTTCCTTCAAATTTCTTTAAAGCATAGTTCATAATCGTGAATGTGATGATATGATTTCTAGACATTTTGCGAAAACATTCATTTGTTGTTGGTGCAAGGACACTTCATTCGCCTAGTGTTCTAAGGGATAGGTACTGATGTGAACAACACATCAATGATCTCCTTGTGTCCACGGTGACCACCGCAGTCACATCAACTTTATCAGATACACCAGGATTATATAACTCAAGAGAGCACCCTATTTACTTATTACAAGAGGTAAATCCTTTAATAAATAATTAGGCGATCCGAAATGGTGTTAACCCCAAAGCCACAGCTATTGGGCGCAGGGGCAATTGGTCTTTACATTGTACCAGTTCGCGCCGCGACATACGACGTAATGCAAATATGGTTACATCAACTGGCCTGTAATCCAAATCTGAAGTGCTAAGTGCTCCAAAGTGCGACCAATAAGGCGCAGCATTTTTCTATACATAACACACAACTTCATATCATTCAAAACTACTGTCAGAGGTGTGTTTTATTGTATTAAGTTCCATCGAGCATGGCAACCCACACCCCTTTTCCCAGGTGGACTCGTCCATCCCTTCAGAAGACAGCCATCTGGCAACACTGTAGCCAGTGAAATATAAACACGTCACAGGAAATGTAATACAGAGACTTTTCCTATAAAGCCCAAGTGTAATCAATGTCTAGTTTCAAGAGAGTAATCGTGTTTCCATAAAGGGAGATTGCCTATAAAGGCCTCCATCATAATATTTCATTTAGTGCGGTGACACTCCCCATTATCTTCACAACTTCATCCTTAACAGACATTTGTTAATCAACAGGGTGGCACCAATGTGTTTCATTTTATATAATTTTTCACTATTGGAATAATGTTACATAGTGCTTATGTCATGTTTTACCATTCTGCGTTTGACGTCGGTTCTCGTCACTTGTGACGGAAGCCGACGCCACTCGTTCAGTTCGCTTCAGCACATAGCCAGATGGGCAGCATGGTCGTCCGCTCCGCGAGCTCCTTCAGTACCATCATTTAGGCTGATATCACTTCATTGCAATAGTATTTAATTAACTGGAACATTTAATTTCTTTCATTTATTTTAAGTATCGAGGGGAGAAACACCTGCACTTCTCAATCAGAGAGCTTAACGCTACAATTTATCCTCATAACCACACTGACTTAGGTAATTTTCACTCTAAAGTCACTGGCAGGCCATAAATGCTTGGTCCGTTTCTTTTAATATCCACATGTCCACTTCTTGAACAGTAAACAGCTTTACAAAATTCAGTGAGTGTTGATTCATTGTCCTCCGGGGCACATAGGGCAGTGCACACAATTTTCTAATATATTTCACACGTACGATACGGCCTGCAGTCTCGTCATAAGGACAATGAGTAAGTAGTGTAATACTAAGAGCATGACACCTTTATCTTCAAATTGATGGAGGCACCCAGGGCCCCCTGGGCCGTTGGTGGAACTACCCACATCACTAACTATCCAATGAGTTATGGCGCCGGGCAATTCTACAATCAACCAGCCCTGGGTTACCACGACCAAGTGAATATGTAATTTCAGTTTATATAATAGCTTCGCCGACAGCTGATAAACCCTGGATACAATCATATTATGTTTTATATTTCCACTTTATGTTATTGGTAAATCCATTTCATTATGGACAGACATATGTATGATGCAAGGGAAAAATAGAAAAAAAAGCATAAATGTGTGACTTAATCATATCAGTTAAAACGATTGTAGTTATTTCAGTTTTTTTGTGCATCTAACATAAAAAACACGAATGTTGTTGCAAAATACTATTTTATAATTCTTAACAATTGGTTTCTCAAATCTTAATAAAACTTTATTTTTAATGTAGATTATATCTCTTTCAAAAGCATAAGTCTAAAAGCAATCGCACTATTGTGAATATTCTCCCATTTGTATCATTTATCGGGCTTCGTTAACTTATCTGAAAAAGGACCTGAAAACATATTGCTTCACAGCTGATCTTCAGTGCAGACAATTTACTTTCGTTTGATTGTGACATTTTGTTTACTTGTATAATAAACAAGACTTGTAGAAAAGAATTAGTAATTACTTATATACTGATGTTAAGGAAACACAAATTACAAGTTATTTTTTATACTAGTGGTGTACGTGAAACGGAACATACCAATTCTTGTAGGTAGTAGCACTTGTAACTTTTAACTAATAATTGTGAACATGTAATTTTATGAAACGGGGCCACGAGGTGTCTATCCACTAACTTTAGCAAGTTAAAGACAGTAGCTTGCCCAGTAGCTTTAACAACGCCATCGTGAATATGGTATTCACTATGCACTGTTGTTAAGGAATTATCATAAATCGTAAGGTCTGTAGTTTATTTGGCAACACGCCATTATCTCCCTAATATCGTTGTCTACATGAACACCAGAAAATAACCGTATTTCGGGGTTTATAAAATAAGCAGTTGATGGAAAATTTGAAAGATATGGATATTTATTCTCTTCCCATAACCAATAGTACTCCAAAATATTTTGTTTCGTCTTGGGCCAAGTAAAAAATTTCATGCACTCCTTCAACATACTGCTAGTGTACAAGTAAAGCACATCCCTCGAAATTTTAGTGACAATGTGTTTTAACCATTTCTCAATCGATAAAATATAATAAATTATGTTATCAATTATTATGTTATTTATCTATCTTTGATTGTGCCATGTCCCTCTCCCTTATTCTTTTCGTCTTTCTAATTAAGTGCAGTTATGACATGCCCTCTACTGTTAGAGAATTAGCCCGAATATGGCGGTTACACTTAGATGCAGATGCCGTCCTGCTCTCTAGCTCGTTTCCCGCACTGTGCGCCCCATGTCATGGCANTGGCGGTTACACTTAGATGCAGATGCCGTCCTGCTCTCTAGCTCGTTTCCCGCACTGTGCGCCCCATGTCATGGCATCAGAACACATGTCATACAGGAATATACGACGCCCTCGTGCCCAACCAGTGTCTGGTAATTTGCAGATGTGGACAAGTCAGAGTCACAATTCCCCCCGCCCACAGTAACTAACCAAAACAAACTCTTGTTAAGAGAAGGGGCGGCACGTAAGATTTTTCAAACCAGAGTTGCTTGTGGAAATACAAAGTAAAAATTTTATTATTCAAAGAGATGCAGGGACCCATACAAAACGCGAGAGATGCCCCCTCAATAGTTATTCAGTTCTTGTTTATTCATTTTGCGAGTTCTTTGTGTTCACCTAATGACATCGCCTACATTTTACTCCACGGTTTGATTATTTAGTGCAAGTGTTATGTGTGTCATTTAATTTTTTGAATATTTAAGATATTTGTTGCAAGGGTGAAGTGTTTGTTTTATGCAGGTAATTTCTTATTCAACGTGCAAGTTTTTTCAGCATGCGCCCACCATAGTTAGTCACTGTCGATCAGTCAGAGGAGAGGGTACACACAGAGTTGCACTCCGAGTGCATTCCCGTTTTCGCACAAATCATATAACTTGCATTAGGCTCGCAACATTACTGGATCCTTTCCTTATTCGCTACTGGAGATGCCACCTCTTCTTCCCTGGGATTATTATCGCCCGGGCCTAATGTTCACGTAATTCTTTGTTACACACACATTTTTTCAATAGTTTAGCCCATCTGGCAGGCACGCGGCCAGAGTCCGCTTCAGTTTCACCTTGAGTAGAGTTTAGTGTAACCGTACGAGGATAAATATATATCAGTTTGCATAGTATGACTGTTTTTTTTTNTCACCTTGAGTAGAGTTTAGTGTAACCGTACGAGGATAAATATATATCAGTTTGCATAGTATGACTGTTTTTTTTTCGAGCACCTCTCAAGAGGCATTTCAGGGTATGGGTCTCCTACAACCCACTACTATATCCATCTTAACNTTTTTTTTTCGAGCACCTCTCAAGAGGCATTTCAGGGTATGGGTCTCCTACAACCCACTACTATATCCATCTTAACAATAATCATAGTATGTACAATTTTCTTCATTCAGTGCTTATCACAGTTCAAAGTGTGTCGGCCAGCCTTAATAGGCCCACCTCATCCAGATTTAAGTACTAGACATGAGTTTGTCTGCCTTCTCAGCACCATTGGGGGGCGATTTAAACAATGCAACCACCGAGGGAACGGTGTATGTCCAGGTGGTCGGCCGTACGACTCTGAGAGTACCAACAACTTCACCTCGACACCGTCTGCCGACTGCGTCTGGTGGCTAGTCGTGTAACATTTACCAAAGACTCTTTCACAGCCCCTGTAATGGTGATAATTGTCGCCCTTCTGTGGAGCGTACCCTTCCCTCATTCTCTTCTCAAGAAAATGCGGCCCAGGAAATTCCAAAGTTCACCAAAACTTTTCACTCAACAATTTTTCCCATCCAATTCCTCCCTCCCCCTGACAAGACCTCTCGGTCTTTAGTGCACCAAGATTGTGACTTCGGCGCACTGTGAACCACGTGGGACGACTATCTGACACAAGCCCGATGCCAAAATGACGCTCTTGTATGTGGGAGAAAAAGCACGCCAAAACCAACTACGAAGCTGCCATTGCATCGTTTACACAGAACATGTGCAGCAAGTCAGCCATACTGGGACAGCAAAGCGTCAACTCCCCTCNGCGTCTGGTGGCTAGTCGTGTAACATTTACCAAAGACTCTTTCACAGCCCCTGTAATGGTGATAATTGTCGCCCTTCTGTGGAGCGTACCCTTCCCTCATTCTCTTCTCAAGAAAATGTGGCCCAGGAAATTCCAAAGTTCACCAAAACTTTTCACTCAACAATTTTTTCCATCCAATTCCTCCCTCCCCCTGACAAGACCTCTCGGTCTTTAGTGCACCAAGATTGTGACTTCGGCGCACTGTGAACCACGTGGGACGACTATCTGACACAAGCCCGATGCCAAAATGACGCTCTTGTATGTGGGAGAAAAAGCACGCCAAAACCAACTACGAAGCTGCCATTGCATCGTTTACACAGAACATGTGCAGCAAGTCAGCCATACTGGGACAGCAAAGCGTCAACTCCCCTCCCCGCCCCCCTTACAAGGATACATGTGGCCGACCAATGTGCAAAGGGTGTGAATATGTAAACCTAATGAATTACCGAGTATGTGTAGTGCATGTACTATGGCAATGTCTTTACAGCCTGTTGAGAGACTGACAGTACAAGATGGCCTATTCATGTGTCGACAATGTACAGTGGCAGCTGTCACAGCTTCACAGCTGTTACATGTAACCAGTGCACAAGCGGCAGATGTAAACAAAACCACATCGCTCGCTCCTTCTACACCCCACCAGTCGGACTTGACTTCATCATCTCTCCCTCTCTTAACATCCGCCCCTTACATACCGCCACTCATCACCTACTTTCCCAAGCCTGCTTTTCCACATCATCTGATTCCAATGTTACCAACCCACACACCGCAATTTCCGCAACCAATCATGGTGATGCAATTTCCTACCCACAACATAGTTCTGCCAGCTGCGACCACGTGGCCACGAAGCAACACCTAACCTTTGCTTCCACCCCAACTCTTGTGCCAGGTCTAACCAATGCTACCTCACCCTCGAGTTTAATGTCGCTACCAACCTTTGCAAGCTCACCTAGAGAAGACCCATCAGAATTCCTGGGTGACTGCACATCACGCATGGGGAGTGCATAGAGAAGTGGCCTAGCTGCATTGGAGTGCAACTTCCCAGATAATCATGTTCCTGGTGGCAATCCATTACTCACTACGGCTTACAGTGGGAGGAGTTTCTCCACAATTTCCTGTGCTGCTTTGAAGGAGCATTCGCATCGCTGCAAGCCCAAAGCAAGCTAAAGTTGCAAGAGCAGCAGCTGACAGAGACACTTACGACATTCACCATCCGAAAAATACATATTATTAGACTTTCCACCCACACCTGCCCGAGCATGAAGTGCTCGAAGTATTCGCATAAACAGTGCGCTCAGAGTACCATGTCGCATTGTACTACTCCTCAACAACAGCCTAGATGAACTTATGCATGCCGCGATAATCCTGATGCGAAATTTGTGCCAGCCACGCCACGAACAGGACCAAAGTGCTGCATGATGGAGCCACAAGCACAGTCACGACCGTGCGGAGTGACAGGACACAGTGCAAAACAATACTAAAACAAACATATTCGTTCCACAAAGGGACAAAATTTCCAACACAGGAAATAATACAGCCAAATTTACCGGTGCAAATGACAACAATAACAATAGTGCAATTAACAGCACGCGAAGTAGAAATATAAGTGGGATAAAAGCCAGTCATCGTCAACTCTATGCCGTTATTGCGATATTTGTGGCAGGAATACCATTGGCACAGTGCATGCCTTAACAATCCACAGCTCAGCAAATAAACAAACACTAATGCAAGCTGCAATTCGGGAAATGGGTGGTAGGGGGTAAAAGATCCAGATGTTCCCGACGCCCCAGTCTCTCCAATAATGTTGCCAAATTTACAATGCAACAAGCCCTAGCTAGCCAGGTCAGTAGCAGTCATTCACAGTTCATCCACATTTTGGTGTTCATTAATGGTCATCATTGCTTCAGATTAATAGACCCTGCAGCTTCAAATAACTTTGTACAACCTAGTTTTGGGAACCCAACAGATATTACTCTATCTGCTCACATAATTCGTTTGACAACTAANCATCGCTGCAAGCCCAAAGCAAGCTAAAGTTGCAAGAGCAGCAGCTGACAGAGACACTGACGACATTCACCATCCGAAAAATACATATTATTAGACGTTTCCACCCACACCTGCCCGAGCATGAAGTGCTCGAAGTATTCGCATAAACAGTGCGCTCAGAGTGCCATGTCGCATTGTACTACTCCTCAACAACAGCCTAGATGAACTTATGCATGCCGCGATAATCCTGATGCGAAATTTGTGCCAGCCACGCCACGAACAGGACCAAAGTGCTGCATGATGGAGCCACAAGCACAGTCACGACCGTGCGGAGTGACAGGACACAGTGCAAAACAATACTAAAACAAACATATTCGTTCCACAAAGGGACAAAATTTCCAACACAGGAAATAATACAGCCAAATTTACCGGTGCAAATGACAACAATAACAATAGTGCAATTAACAGCACGCGAAGTAGAAATATAAGTGGGATAAAAGCCAGTCATCGTCAACTCTATGCCGTTATTGCGATATTTGTGGCAGGAATACCATTGGCACAGTGCATGCCTTAACAATCCACAGCTCAGCAAATAAACAAACACTAATGCAAGCAGCAATTCGGGAAATGGGATCCAGATGTTCCCGACGCCCCAGTCTCTCCAATAATGTTGCCAAATTTACAATGCAACAAGCCCTAGCTAGCCAGGTCAGTAGCAGTCATTCACAGTTCATCCACATTTTGGTGTTCATTAATGGTCGTCATTGCTTCAGATTAATAGACCCTGCAGCTTCACATAACTTTGTACAACCTAGTTTTGGGAACCCAACAGATATTACTCTATCTGCTCACATAATTCGTTTGACAACTAANATAACTTTGTACAACCTAGTTTTGGGAACCCAACAGATATTACTCTATCTGCTCACATAATTCGTTTGACAACTAACCAGTACCCCAGCAACACACTAGGGCAAGCAACAGTGACAGTTCGCAATCATGACCTTGAGACAATCACAACTGATATAGTCACACCAGACATTAGAGGGATGCCATCCTTGGTATACCATGGCTCACGGAGCAAAACACCATTGTGGAGCCTGCTTCGTCATATCCACATCGGCTTTAAGGAAAAACATATTGTGTACAACCGTGACTAGCGATACCATGCTAGCCATCTCGTTGGCAGAGTTTGACAACGATGTTCCGCCCGAACACCGGGCAGATTTTCAACAATTTGTCGACGAACGCTGTGACATGTTTGCTGCACACAATGCACTTCGCCGGACCTCAGTAGCAGAGCACACAACACCCTTAGTGAAAGACAGGACTGTATACACTCCACAATGCAGTTACTTACCTCATCAAACAAAGATCATAAAACAGAAATTTCACAAGATGTTGAATGACTGTTTTATTGAGCCAAATAACAGTGAATTCAGCTCTGCCATAACACTGACACGCAAGAAAGATGGCACATTGAAATTTTGTGTAGACTTTCAACCAGTGAACCAAGTGACATTAAGTGCATTACTGCAGTACAGCAGCATCATGGAAGCCCACAATTCCCTAGGGAAATCCAAGAACACGTCTTCCCTTGACCTCAAAAGTTGCTATTGGTAAGTGCCCGCCGAACTTAAAGACCTTGGTAAGACAGCTTTCGTGGTCATGCAGACGTTTTAAGTTCAGTGTCATTCTGTTCGGATTGAAATGTGCACCAGCCAATTTTACAGGCGATGATGGTTCATACTATGGATGGCCTAATCGGCGAGTTCACCATCGCCTACCTGGACTATGTGGAGATATGGTCTGCAAGTTGGGAGGAGCACCTACACCATGTGTCACTTGTGCTTCAGAGGTTAGCCATCAATGGCCTCATGTACGCGACTACAAAATGTTACGTCGGAAAGACCAGTATCGAATTCCAGATGTATGTCGTCCATGAGGAAGGCATCAAACCCAACCCCGAACAGCTGGGTTTGATTGACGAGTAATCACCAATATTGCACAAGCAGTTCCAGAAGTTCTTTGGCCTAATAAACTAACTCTGGGAGCACATCTAAGACTTCACAGTCATCACTCAACCGACCTTCTGTCAACCCAGCGGCGATTACAGTGTGACGTGAACCACGCGTTCACGGGCTCCTTCGTACCCACTCTGACTGCCACACTCGATTCTACTGCACCAACTATACCACACCAACTGGCTTGTGGGCCATAGAGAAAGTGCTACAAAGTGTAGTTCATTAGTGTACATAATGTCAACAAACATAAAATCATCAAAAGTTCAATACAAATGTTTTGGAAATAATTTAGCAGGTTTTTATAAGTGTATTTATGTAANAACATAAAATCATCAAAAGTTCAATACAAATGTTTTGGAAATAATTTAGCAGGTTTTTATAAGTGTATTTATGTAAATCATTATGGTTTCTTATGTTTAATTAAATCATATAGCTTTTCATCACATAATCATCTTCAGTGTCATGTTGTGTGGCGGAAGCTGAACCCATTCTCACCCCAGTTCATCGCAGCACCTGAACGAGACCAGAAGTGTAAGTCTCTCGCTCCACGAGACCCTCAGNCCCATTCTCACCCCAGTTCATCGCAGCACCTGAACGAGACCAGAAGTGTAAGTCTCTCGCTCCACGAGACCCTCAGTACTGGCATGTTATGCTGAAATTATTTTCACTACAATAGAATTCAATTAATTAACCAGAACATTTTTTAAATTTATTTTGAGTACTGATGGGAGAGCCACCATACTCTCATCTGAGAGTTTGTAATGCAATCGCGTTTTTCAACTAAAACCATGTTTTTTTCGCCACGTAAGGGCCGAGTACATTTTTGTATTTAATTCATGCATTATTCATTTGTAACAAGAGCAATGAATAAACAACTCACAAGTGATACAGTGTTAAGTCATTGTAGTGCAACCTCATTAGCATCACCCGTGTTTTTATTCATGTAGTTCAGGCATACGAGATGGCCGACAGTCTCCCTATTATATATCAAAGTGCAACAGTAAGTACGACAACTCATCAACCAACTGATGCAGGGTTCACCAGAGCCCCTGGGTCATCGACCGCCCGACCCTCAATTCATTAGTTCTCCACTGAGCTATCACACTGTGCAAAATCTAACATCCAACTCGCTCTGGTAACTGATGCCACGTCAAGTGGTACAGCACCACCGACGACGCATTACATGATATCAAGANCATCCAACTCGCTCTGGTAACTGATGCCACGTCAAGTGGTACAGCACCACCGACGACGCATTACATGATATCAAGACACGTTTCCGAGTGTGCCCGACCTTGGCAAGGTGCGACACAACAAAACACCTTTACCAGCAGACCGATTCCAGCCAAGGAGGACTCGGAGTAATGCTTTACCAGAGTGGCCCAATGGTGAATGTCATGTCATCGATGTAGATAGTGCCAATTTCAGACCGCGGAGGAGGTACGACATCAACGAACATGAGTGTTTAGCAGTGGTAGGGTCTATCAAGAAGTACCGTGTGTATTAGCAGCACCACCGACAACTGCAGCTTAGTCTGACTACACCCCATGCGCGAGGCACACAGCAAGCTGAACCGATTGACATTGCTCCTCCAAGATTACGACTTTGTCGTGGAGCGTGTCTGAGGCTGACGCACACGCTTTTAAATGTATAAGTTATGAGTTGAGCATACTGATTGTTAAGTAATTTACGTGAAACTGGGTGAAGGCCGGTTATAGGGGATCCGTACCACGAAACACCCGAAGGCAGTGCTTTAAATAAAATCCACGAAGTCTGAAAACTTGCATGTAACTACTCTTGCCCAAAATTTACATCACTCTAGGTGAAAACTTTACACTGGTTCTGGCCTGCGGCCTACCACATAGGCAAAACTGCAAATGTACACTGATCGCACAATAATGAAATACTGGTGTTTTAAGCTTCCAAGGGCGATGCTATTCCCACTGAAGAAGGGGGTGGAGTCTCTGGGTGCAGAAAAGAACAGGTTCCAGTAAGTTAAATCAGATTATCTACTATATAAAAATAAGTCGGGTTTTCCTTCCTGACGCTATAACTCCAGAACGCACGAACCGATTTCCACGGTTTTGCATTCGTTGGAAAGGTCTCGGGCTCCGTNGTGAAGAAGGGGGTGGAGTCTCTGGGTGCAGAAAAGAACAGGTTCCAGTAAGTTACATCAGATTATTGCATCTAAAGATGATTGGCATGAAAACATGAAAGCACCCAGAGCGCAACGTGCCATGTGCTGAGCCCTTGAGACACTCGACGGTGACTGAATGTGACAAGCTCGCGAGGCTTGGACTATAGCGTCATGCAGCTCACCCTGTACTAACTTCTGTTGAATTCAAACACTTGCACGAATAAATGGATATGAACCCTTGTATAAACCATTAATAAATACATAATATTACGCTGTACATGAAGAAATACAATTTAAATGTGGGTGGCATGAAATGAGAGAGAAACAACTGAGGTGAAAAATATATAAATTTTCATATAATCAAAGTTAATGTACTGAAACTCTTATAGATGCGTATTTGAGCGTCAATACGCCTGGCATGTCTTTCCTTTGTTTTTAATTATTTGATTTTAAATTGTCCTATAGTTAGTGTAAGCCGAGTACTTCACAACGAACCCTCTTCACCACATGGGAGTTATGGTGGTATGAAGTTGCGTGGCACTACTCTGCACTCTCCTGCTCTCGCACTACACTGCACGCAGCACTCCAGCGTGCACTGAGGGCACACTGGTGCTGGTTAATGCTGTGGACGTGCGGCATTGCAAAATGTTTGGAGTGCAGGACCCTATCCTGCGTTAAACTTAATATTAATTAAAAGGTTTTTTTAATTAATGAAATTATCATTCTCTGTGCTTAAAAGTGTTCGTTGTGTGTATCATCTTTTTTTAGGTAGTAGCAATGACCCACTATCAAATTATTGGAAATGCTATAAAAAATATTGCCACATAATTTGTTTCCTTTTTTGTATATCAATGTAAACCACAAATCATGTTATGCAAATTGCAATGTATTTTCAAGGTATATATGTTTCATTCCACTCATTTCATCTTTTGTGAAGGGATATTCTGTTTTGGCGGGCGGCGACAATCTTCCTTTACCTACGCCCCGCCACCCCCTCTCATCCTTGAGTAGCGAGCATCAGGGTAGATTGCTTCATGCAGTAACCACGTTCACTGCGATAGAATTTAATATTACCGGNCCTTGAGTAGCGAGCATCAGGGTAGATTGCTTCATGCAGTAACCACGTTCACTGCGATAGAATTTAATATTACCGGAACATTTTTATTTATCTTTTTCGTTCACCCCGAGTATGCCTCCCTTCCTGAACAGACTAAGACTCACGGCCCCTCTGGCATAATGTACAGCATAATCTTTTGTTCGCATCCATTGACGCCTCTGTCATAGGAACTTAGGCCAGTGCGCGGCCTCATGCCGCATGCTCGCTTAAGTTTCTGTACCATTTCATCTGGACTTTCTCAAATGCAATTGGTATTTTCTTGAAACCGATGTGTATGTGTACCTTATTCCCACTTCACGGGGATCTTAGGGTGACTGCTTTTTACAAACGTCAATTACCTACCATGTTTCTCTACATCACTTAAGTCTGAATGTATTTTATGCAATTTGAAGTGTTTATGTCAGTGCATTGGAACGGCATACTTGGGAGCCACAGTATCCCAGTTCGGGAGTGTGTATGTTACGTCGCATATCTAGCCACATCACATGCGGCTTCATTAAGAGACAGGGTGCAGGGTCCATTAGCCCAGGCTTTTCGAACACAGCCCACCTCAAGATTCTCGTGCTAACCCGAGCGTATTCCTTTAACTAATTAGCTGGCGCCCTCCAGACATTAATCACATCGCCGGGACCCTGTGCCCAACCCCGAAACATGTCAAAACTCCTGACGAGTATCGATATAGCACGCGAGCTTATGCAACTCATCAATCCTTAAGGCATTCGTCCTATATTACTGCAATGTAAATATCATGCTCTTTGTTAAGGCTGCCGATCTTTAAGAGTACCCTTCTTTTACCACTGACTGTTGTGGTCTCGCTCGTTACTGTAGTTAATACTCTCATTGGACGATCACTAGGGGAAGGCCCGAGAATTTCCACTCTTACCACAGTAATAATCGCCCCTGTGTCAACGACCGTCTGAAACGAAACGTCATCCATGGTCCCTTCCACCTATACGGCATTCAACTCCTGTTTTCCCGAACGCACCAGCAAGAACAGTGGGGCCTTCGCTCCAGCAATCATAGACCTTTGCCCCTCAAGATAGGTGCTTACAAGTTTCCCCAAGATTTTTCAGTCTCACCTGCCCTCGCTGCCTTTTCCTTGGTTGTTGCTGCTACTCTGGAGGGTAGTTGATTCTCAGGTGCCCCGGCTGCCCACATGACCAATATTCAGTTCTTCTGAATGGGGGATTACGAATCTCTGTAGCACACACCCTAGAAGTGATGCCCCTCATGGTCGTTTTCAATTCTTTCAGCATTCTCTTGACGCTATTGTCCTCTTCATTCAGCATCACTGCCTGCATGGGGGCCAGCTGATATTGTTAGGTTGGGTTGGCAAGTTGGCTAGATCTTCTGGTATGTCTTTTTGGTCCAATTGGCCTTATCGTTTGGTATTCCCAGAGAGTAAATGGAAACGGCTAAATTGATTGTAGTTTGAGAGGGGTGGGTTAGGCATGAAGGAAGTGTAGGAAGGGGGAGTCGATCTTTTAGTAGATAATCAGAAAATATATGACAACTGCCCTACCAGCACAGCAACATTCTTGGGCCATCCCTAGGATGTAGAAGCCTTTCTCCCTAGGATGTTCGCAATATGCACAAATTTAGTAAGTTTTATATAGGAAATGTTTAGGCTATAGATAGATTGTGTATGTNGGTTGGCAAGTTGGCTAGATCTTCTGGTATGTCTTTTTGGTCCAATTGGCCTTGTCGTTTGGTATTCCCAGAGAGTAAATGGAAACGGCTAAATTGATTGTAGTTTGAGAGGGGTGGGTTAGGCATGAAGGAAGTGTAGGAAGGGGGAGTCGATCTTTTAGTAGATAATCAGAAGGATGTAGAAGCCTTTCTCTCTAGGATGTTCGCAATATGCACAAATTTAGTAAGTTTTATATAGGAAATGTTTAGGCTATAGATAGATTGTGTATGTCCCTGGGATATCAAACTGACCCATCTTTGTGAAGCGCCTAGTACCTCATCGGGATTTGGTTAGTAGTCATCCCTAATACCTCCTAGGGTCATAGTTAATAGTCATAAATGAGAAGTCCCTAGTATCACCTATGGACAAAAAGTCACTCCTAAGGCATTGACGTGAACCGCACGTTCACGAGTCCTTTTTCCTAACTGTGACTGCTGCAGTATTTCCACACAAGACGCATCACACCGACAGGCTTGTGGGAATGATTACAACTGCATTAGTGTTCTAATTTATTTATTCAGTGTATTTCATCAGTGTATTTGTTAATAGCGTCAGTGTATAGTTAATTAATAATTTGTTTTGTCATCGGAGACAGTCTGCCCAGCCACAGCCAGACACATGTGACATTATACATTTGGCAGTACTGTGGCTGGTGCAATACAAACATTTAGGAATAATGTAATCATTTTTATTATGTATTTGTGTAAGGGTAATTATGTTTTCTTATGTTAATTTAGTTCATACCATTTTCCATCCCATAATCATCTTTCAGTGTATATTGTGTTCCATCGTTTCACCGCGTGGCGTCGTGAAGCCCCTAGTACCTCATCGGGATTTGGTTAGTAGTCATCCCTAATACCTCCTAGGGTCATAGTTAATAGTTATCAATGAGAAGTCCCTAGTATCACCTATGGACAAAAAGTCACTCCTAAGGCATTATCGTGGAGAAATGTCGTCCCTGGAATATACTATAGATACAAAGAAAATTCATTCGGAGGACCTCTGGATTTGAAGAAGGGATGACCTATGGATAATATAGCCATAGATATCCTCTAGGAATGTCCCGAGGACTTTGTGTGTTCATTGGGTGATTGGTAGAGGTGGAGAGGAACGAACAAATAAGTCGAACTATAGTGCGCCAATGGAGTGGAAGAAACCAGCTGGAGTGAGGGGAAGGTGATGTATTTTGGTGGGTAGGGATGAGAGGTTGGGGATCGTATAGTGAGGGAGTTGGAGAGTCAAGTGATGTGATGGTGGTGTGGGTGGAGGGGAGACCAGTTGTGTGTTAATAAAGCCAATAAT
>NQII01000110.1:454513-532170 GCA_002778355.1 Clitarchus hookeri
ACATCTTCGACATCGCTGCGGGCGAAAAAAAATCGTGAAAAAACGGGACAAACGACGACTGACGAGAATCATTAAACGTGACAGACGCGCAACCCTTTCTCAAATTGGCGCAGATTGTATTTGTGGACTGCCCTGCAGGATTCATGGTGTGAATTGCCTCCTGCATACCTTCAGACAATAGTCGAGTCCATGCCACATCGTCTTGCGGCACTTCTGCGAGCTCGTCCGGTTTTAGGGGGGAGGGGGGGCTGCACGATATTAGGCAGGGGTACCAGTTTTTTGGCTCTTCAGTGTAGTTTCATAATGCGAGTCCACCTATACTTGTGCTTCAGCAATAGTTAAATCCATCATGGTTGCCACTTCTCAACAAATTTATAAGTGCTATGAATGTATTTAATTTCTTGCTAGTCTATGGAGCTGGCTTCAGTCAGTAAGTTTCAGGCAATGATCAATTGAACTCAGCATTAACCACATGCCCTAGGAAAGTCAGTTCTGTTCTCCCCATATGATGTTTGTTTGGGATGCATGTTGAGCCAAACATGGCAAGCTGTTTTAGCACTTACATTTGTTGGTGCGCATGTTCCTTTCACATCTGCAACCACATCTCAATATTGACTTAAACAAGCTGCTGTAAACTGTCGAATGCATCTCTCCAGTACTCTAACCATCAGTGTCTGGAACGATGTTGGCATGTTCTGCCGCTAGAGTGACAACAAGCAAAATTTAAAATACCATCCATCCAGCATTGAGAATGCAGTCTTCGGCCTGCCTGTGAACCACATTGGGACCTGCCAGTACTAAGACATACGGTCAAGAGATGAGATGATCTTGGTCTGTCCTATTTTTCTTACTAACATGTCCGAAATACTGCATTCAAGACTGGTGTTAAAATACCCTATCTCTCAGTTACAGTAGCAGTGATTAGTGGTCATGACAAAAACAAAGACCTCCAACTGTGCTGCAATCATAGTAATATAGCATCCTGGTAAAACTCGTTAAGTGATGTAAGAGCGCCCTGTATAGATGAACAGGCCAACTAGCACGGAACATAATCCTGTGATATAAGCACCTACATTAAATCACTGGAGCAT
Organism: Clitarchus hookeri; assembly: GCA_002778355.1. Taxonomy (NCBI): domain Eukaryota; kingdom Metazoa; phylum Arthropoda; class Insecta; order Phasmatodea; family Phasmatidae; genus Clitarchus; species Clitarchus hookeri. The sequence continues at coordinate 455,605 of NQII01000110.1, forward strand.
ACAGTCCTGTTCCGCGACAAAGTGGAGTACTGCATCGCTCCAGTTGGTGACCTTTGCACGTGCTATCTTCCCCTCTTCCCACATTCCTCATCCAGGGGTTATATTTCGGGTTCTATCGATTTGTGTTCCCTCGGTTCTCGCACCACTCCACTGCTGTGCTCTTGTGATATGCATATCCTCCATACTCTTTGCCCGCCTCCTATAGGAATTCCTAGTTTGCCGGCCTAGTAAACTCGACTCGTCTCGGGCTAATAGGTTATTCGGCGTCACTGGGTTTTGTTCTAGACTCCCCGACGTCTCGTTCCTTTTGGCTAGCTCGGTAGGGGCGAGACCCTTTCTCTCGGGTATTATGTAGTCTGGTTCTGTTCTTCTGTCTACACAGAATTCACTTGGCCCCACGTTGGGAGCCAAAATAACTTGACGCTACTCGCCCCCTGTGATATACAGGATGGTTCGTATGGTGCGAGTTACCTCTCTGGCGCAGACTACGGGCGCCTTGCGTGTCGAGGGTTGAAACCTCAGGCAATGTTTAGTCTGATTTCTCTCTGTAGCCGTAAGGGCAAAGCTTCGTCGGGGGGCAAATTTTGGAGGCGGATTGTACTCTTTCTTACCAAGGTGGCGGTTGTTCTCTGCGACGGGGAGGGGCGGGCAGGGGGGTGCTATGTTCTTACCAGGGGAGAGGCGGGTCTGCGACTGATGCGGCTTCGGTGCGGGTGGTATCTTGAGGCGGTGATCTCTCCTTCGAACGAATTTGGGGGGGGGGGGACAATAACGTATTCGTAAGTGGTGTTAATAAAGCAGATTTATTAAGCGAAGTTTTAAACACACTGTCCGAATCTGTACCCAGCAAGTTGGGGGCCTTAGGGGCGAGTTTGGGGACTCGGAGGTTTCTTGAGCGACAAACACTGGCACTTAGCTGTATATGGGGTTCCTGTTGCTATGGTTCCGGCGACTGACTGAGGTCTGCTCAGCTAGGTGTCCCCTCACAGGCTCTCGTCGGCGGCTCTCCGCGGCGTGGTCCCACAGCGTGCGTCTCCCTTCGGGGTCCGCTCCTCGGCGACGGCTCTACATGACTGACTCACTTCTTTCCCCGCATCATGACTTTTTAACCCCTCCTCGGCAACACCTAGCTTACCTCTGCATTTTCCCACGCATCTCAACTCGGAGCTGCTTTGTCGGCGTCACCCTCGATGGTAGCTCTCCGCTCCCACGCGTCTTATTTCCGGAGATCCCTCGTCGGCGAACCGCTAGCTTGCCTCTGCATTTTCTCCCACGCGTCTCGACTGCTTGTCCGCTCCCGGGCCAGCCGGCCTCGCAGCAATACGTCTACCGTGGCCCTAGATTGGGGATGGTGGTTTAAGATGACGGGGGGTATGACAGCGGCGCTTCAGAACCATAAAAGTATGCGGCACCCATCAATATGAAGAAAATATTCATGATAATAAAATCAATACATAATAAACTACAAAAGTTCTCTTAATTTTTTAAATTAAAAAAAATATATGTTAACATTAGATTCATTAGACAGAAAACTGGAAAATATATTCTCTGACTCCTTAAATTGAAAATGATTTCAGCACCTATAGTTGACTTTGTAATAACTCTCTTTGTACAAGACAGTAAGTTTATTGACAGTGTAGATAACTGTAAACTTAGCTGGCCATTCTTTGCAACAGAAAACTGCCTGTGTCTTCTTGTACACACTTCTGAGCACATGTTCCATACAATCAGCATACTATGTGTCCGATTATTTCAATGCTTATTCTTTAATCTAAAAAATACTGCAAACATGCCAGACACAGAGCACTACAAATAATGATGAACTTTCATGGGACGAGCACATCAGTGCTAGTTTCTCGTCATTTTGTGCTGAACACAACAGTTGGGATCATGTTTGAGGTTTCATAATTTCTCCATCTTTCTACTTCTATTTTTATGTTGTTTTTTTATTATCTGATGTATTTTTGTAGGTATTAGACAACAGGAAACCTCATATTCAGTTTTTGATTTTTTTTACACACATCTGTAAGTAGACAATTCTCTTTATAGGCTGTTTCGGATTAACTGAGCACTTTTGAAAACCCTGAATAGGATCTTCTTTTCTACTCATTTTGTATTTCTTTCGCAACACGTAATATAACGTTGCCACATGGCTGATCACTTTGTTTATGAGTTGATGAAAAGTAACTGTGAAATTTCTAGGCATGTAAATNATAACGTTGCCACATGGCTGATCACTTTGTTTATGAGTTGATGAAAAGTAACTGTGAAATTTCTAGGCATGTAAATGTGTCACTAATATGCTAATTTGCACTCTTAAAAAACATAAATTAAGTCAAAAAATGTTAACAATAACACTTTTAATACAACGTTCAACATGGAACTACTTTACTTATATTGCTACTAGCTGAGGNATAACGTTGCCACATGGCTGATCACTTTGTTTATGAGTTGATGAAAAGTAACTGTGAAATTTCTAGGCATGTAAAAGTGTCACTAATATGCTAATTTGCACTCTTAAAAAACATAAATTAAGTAAAAAATGTTAACAATAACACTTTTAATACAACGTTCAACATGGAACTACTTTACTTATATTGCTACTAGCTGAGGATGTACATCGCAGTGTCCATGAGAATTTATGTAATTGCAGGCACAAAAATTTTTCATATGTTGATTTGAAAAAAATTATATTATCCACGAACAACTATAATTACACTGATGCACGTTTTGCTTGGTTATATACACTATCTAGCAAAAGTATCCATCACAGATGCAAAACTGTTCTATAAGTGAGAGAGTGAGTGAAGAGATTTGGGTGGCTCTTAACAGCGAGGTCTTGAGAGCCAATGAGGGTGATTGAGGTGAGTATGCAGCAGCGCCAGAATGAAGGGGCGGGGGAAGAGGGAGATCCCCGAGAAAACCTGCCGATCAGTGGCATCATCCGGCACGATTCCCACATGCAAAAATTCGGAGTGACCCGGCCGAGGGTTGAACCTGGTTTGCCTTGGTGAGAGGCGAGCAGGCTAACCTCTCAGCCACCACGGCCTCTCGTCCCTTAAGGGTCCCTAGGATGTACTGCCCAGTAGCGGACACCCGTGGCCTTTATTACAGCTCTAACCGTACAGGGGAGATTGTCGATCAGATGTCAGAACATCTCCAGGGGAATGGCCGACCATTCTTCCTACAGTGCTATAGCAAGTGTAGTAAGTGATGTGGGTCATTGGTGTCTGGTATGCAGTTGCCGTCCCAGTTCATCCCAGAGGTGCTCGGTGGGACTGAGGTCAAGGCTCTAGGAAGACCAAAACCCTGTTGTCTACAAACCTTTACCAACAGATCATGCTTTATGGCAGGGAGCAGTTATTGCCTCCGAACTGGTATTCTACTGTAGACAACACACAGTTGATCAAAATGTCCTTACAGGCTTCTATTTTTATTGTGTCCTATAGTATTATGAGAGGACCAAGTCCTTTCCATAAATAACATCTTCATACTGTAACCCCACCTTCTCTGAATTTCACCACAGACACTACATAGGCCTACATGTAGCATTCACCTGGCATTTGCAACACCTAAAACCTCCCATTAGACTGCCACATAGCATAGTGTGATTCACAAGTCGTCCACATTCCAGTGGCAGTATGTTTTACACCACCAAATGCAGCACTTCACATTCGCCGGCAAAATGTATGGTTTATGGGTAGGTGCCTGAGCTTTGAACCACAGTTTTCATAACTCCTGGTGCACAGTCCTGGTGCTAGCTGCATAGTTAGTGGCGCTGTGGAATTCATGAGTGATAATACCACACAATGACATGCAATGTTCCCATACTACCCCCTTGAATGCTCAACGGTCCCTGTCAGTCAACACATGCGGCCTGCCTAGTCACGGTTTTGTTGCGGTTGTGCCTTCCTGTTTCCACTTCACAATCATACCCCCAATGGTTGACTTCAGCAACTTAAGAATGGCGTAAATGACCCCCGATGGATTGCTTTCTGATGTGGCAACCAATAACTAACACCACGTTGAAAGTCACTAAGCACCCTTGCTCCACCCATTCTGCCAGTATTGCATAACACTGACATGTTGAGCCTGCTGCCTTTAATAGCTACAGTGGGGGTTGTAGTGATATCTAGGCGCAATTTTACATTTACAGACGGGTTTCTGGATACTTTTGATTAGATAGTGTAGGTATAGTTGTCTTTCTTAGTTCTGTTTCAGTTCAGATTTTGCAGAAGCACAGTTACATTACAAATATGTAATGTAGCTGGAGTGTTGCCTTGAAGATGAGGCTGGTGGCTCAGAGCAAATGCAGGTCGCATGCTGGCATGGGGATGGCAGCTGCCAGTAGGGGGCGCGTGTGTCCCTCACGCACCACCATCACCCGCACCTGGTCGGCCAGCCCTGCCTCCGACACGCTCTCCACCATCGCAGAGAAGCTGTACTGCAGCCCTGGCACCAGCAGCGGCAGCTGCAACCACCACACGCACAGCTCAACTCGACCACGCTCCCTCCTCCGAGCTCGCCACACACGCTCCACACCTCCTTGCTCAACTCTGGGCTCTGTCTAGCACGCAAGCTATCGTAGAACTTCGACCACATTCATCTACACTAGCATGTACACACTACCACTGTTCACCAGCCATTTTCAGTGCAGAAACAAGACAACCGTATCTGTGATACTGACTGCCATACTGCAGACATCTATACCTTTAGAGAAGACTTGCAGAGAGAAACAAATACAAATAGTCAAGAGACATATTTTTGTGCCATCTAAGTATGCCCATTCCCAAGTACCAACCCATAAGTAGTCCTCCTAGTGTAGTGGAAATTAATTAAAATAAATGTAATTTATACTTTTTGAAAAGAAAAAAATGTTCTTGTCATGTGTACATAATTTTCTAGCTCGAACAACAGGAGGAGTTACAAAGCAGTGATGAGCAGCAGCACGCACCTGGATGTAGGGCTCCTGAATGTTGTACACTTTGTTGTCGCAGTGGAGAACCATGGAGAGGTTTCTGGAAGGATTGGCCTCCGACATGTTCTGTAGCGTCAGTAGGATCTTGAACATCGGACCCAGACCCAGAACCTGAAGCATTTAAGCAATGAAGAAAGAGAAAGTACAGTACATAAACAAAATTTACACACACTACAAGTGCTTGGCAGGCCAACTATGTGGCCAATTTAGTTTCAAATATTATCTAAACAGATAATTTATCCAAACATTTAATCAACTGAAGATCAATTAATATTTTTAATTTACTTGATGCTTGAGAAAATGACATCCAACCATTTTATTAAGCTGTCAGATCTGACTGGTGGGATGAATGTCTCTGGGTCCTGGCCAGGTCACGGAATTTTTCAGCAAGAAAAATATCTTTCCCGTGTTCAGTATTTAGGAATGGCTGCAAATACACCTCGTGGTATAGGTGGTTCACTATTAACTGAGCACTTTTTAATTCAACATTTTGAATATGCCTCTGCCCAGTGAAGTTGGAAACAACAGAGGATAAGTAGTTCCATGTCTTCATGTTGAATCAAAAGTGCCAGGTGAACATTTATGAATATTGAAATGATTTCTTTTGTTTTCTGTTTATGTGTAAGAAGTAGAAAATTTGTAAAATATTTACTTTTCTAATAGTTTCACAGCTTTATTTGACCAATGCATGAATAAAGTGATCAGGCCCGTGGCCATGTTAATTTACAAATGGTGGGAAGAATACTTATGCGTACAAGTAGAAAGTACAGCTTAAGAATGGTTTTCAAAAGTTTGTCATTTACCATGAACAATTATAACCAAATGTTGATGGTTACTGAACAGAATCGCAGAGTTCATTACTAATTCACATTGCTAAAACTCGCATTGTGAGAAACTTAAGAAGTCAGGAGGTAACTCTTCCCCTGGTACCCTGATGACCTCCCACACCAGTGGAAGTAATTTTGTAGAGAAATGTTTGGCCGAAAAACGAGGTTGAAAGAAATACAGTCGCGAGTGCTTGCTGGTGTGGGCAAAATTGGTCACTCTCAAAGTCACTTCTTCACAGGTTGGTCATAATCTGTAAGATGGTGGTGGTGGGCGCTCACAGCTCATATCGCCACCACGCTCTACCCCACCCCTCACATCACTGCATCAGAAACCTTACCAAATAAGGGTATTGCATGGTACAGAATCACTTTGGACACTGGTGCAAACTAAGTCGCAACCAATTTCCCATGCAAGCCTAACTATGCCAAAGTTAAAGAACTGAATTTCTAGAATATACTTGAAAGCAAAGAACATCTACGAACATCTTAATGGCCTTTATCTCTAATCGCTGATGCAACCTCAACTAAGACTTTAGAAAAAGCAAACTTATGACAAATACACATACTAACATGGCCAAAACCTCTGAAATACTGAAAAACAATTACATTTCCTCGCAAAACAAAAGACAATTAACTAAATGTTCTATCAAATCAGTATTAACTGCACCATTACAAGAGTTAACTCTTTCAGGAGTATACACTGGTGGAAACGCATCAAATAACACCTAGTACACATCGGCCAATCCAAATGGGTTATGTAACACAAATTGTTTGTGTGTAGAGGGCACTCTGATTGGAAGTGAAAGTGCACCACTTGCCTGCACCAGTCTGCAGTCATTGGAACAAGTGTCTTATCGCAGGTCATCTGACGTGATAAGTGCAGTTAGCTGCGCAATTCTATTGTGTGAATATCACAGAGTGTGTTTGCAATGCCTGAAAGACGATGGTGAGCACTAACTGAACATACAGAACTCAAAGAGGGGGCCGGAAATACCTCAGAATTGCCACTCACTTGGGTTATGATGTGTCAGTGGTCTATTGGTGGTGGAGAAGATGGGTGACGGAGGGTTCCCACAGCTGCCTAGCCCCACCAGAACCACCTTGCTGTATTGATGAGCACCAGGATTGTTCGTACCGCTCTGATTGACAGAACAGTAATCCCACATGCAATCAGAGCCACTGTAGTGCCCCATGAGTATGCACGAACAACAAACAATCAATTGTTGACTGTAGGTTTAAGTTCTCATGTTTCTCTCGCACGTTTACACCTGGCACCTCCTCATAGTCATGAACGTCTCCAGTGATGTCAAGAGAGCGTGTGCTGGAGAGGCAAATGGAGAGCAGTGGGTGTTCAGTGATGATAGTTGTTTCTGTCTTGGACAAAGCGATGGCCATGTTCGCGTTCATAGACATTATGCAAGCAGAATAATCCATTGTCTAATTTGCACTTGCCATACCAGACCCACAACTGGGATTATGGTACGAGAGGCCCTAAGTTGCACATCCCAACTGCCTCTGGTATTCATTCTGGGGAACATGACGACCGTGTCGTACTTACATCTATGTCGTCAATCACGTCTTCCGAGCATATCTCAACATACTACAGAAACCTATCTTCCAGCATGTGCATCCCTATGTCACTAGGGTAACACAGCATGCTCTTCATGCTACTCTGACCTGTCAGATTTCCAGACCTCAACCCCATTGAGCATGTGTGGGACATGATGGGATGCCGTCCGACATCCAGTCCAGCCCCGGCAATGACCATAGCCCAGCTATGCCATGAAGTACAGGAAGCAAAGGATACCATACACCAGAAAGACATTCAGCATTTGTACGACAGGTTACATGTCAGGATTGCTACATATGTGGCTGTTTGGTGTGGTTACGCTCCATGTGAAGGTTTCTGCTTTATGTGTAGCATTTAATGTTCAGGATGTACCACAGACTTCATGTTTTGATCAGTCCCACATAACACCTTCTTCTTGTGTACCAACTTTGGGACAGATACTCCTATTCCTTCAGGTATTCTTAAATGCGTTTGCACTAGTGTATGCAAATGTAACTTTAGGTGATGCAATAAACAGATTTTTTGCTTGGAAATGTACTAGCATCAGCGTAATGCTTTGTCATATGTCGGGATCAATTAAAATGTGTCTGCATTTTATGTTATGCAACAGTAGAACATACAGTCTGAACAACAAATTGTCTCTCTCACCAGCAAGGAATTTTCTTATTGGATGCAATTTTTTGCTGTGTACAGTGTACATCATTAAGTCCATTTCTTATGCAACATCCAATACACAGACTAACATGTCTGAAAGGCTCAAGGGAGTTGTATTGAAATGTCCTTTGCCCAGCACTCAAACAAGAATCTACTTGTCATCCTTCGCATCCACCACTATTGCACATGTGCCAATCAACAATAAACTAAAATATAAAGTAGTTCCTCGATTTTAATAAGTGTTACATTTACAGAGAATGACTTCGTAAAATCGCTGACTTCGTAAAATTGGTACTGACTGAATTTGGCCTCCCATAACACAAAATTTGTGGTAAAAGAATTGTTTTTTTTGCATGAAGTATATTTCATCATATTAAATGCAAAAATAACATGTTTGTAAATGAAGTATATATTTTATTCAATAAACAGACATTTTCCAAATTTAATGATGCCTCACATTGGTATATAAATATCCCCTTGTAGAAATTTTTTTTTTTCAATTGAGCATTATGTAACTTTCAGTAACCACAAAGTCCACTTTCAATTGCTTCTTGTAGAAAAATCAGGGATTTTATTTAAAGTACATAAATTTGTTGCAATATTCAGACATCTTTAGAATAAAATAGCAGCACAGAAGTTTACAAACAACCACTCGTAAAAACCAAAAATAAAGTTTAAACAGGGCCGCATAACTTTTAGCAGCAGTACATTTCCAATTACTTCTCACGGGAAAATCAAAGGTTTGATTTAAAATATGTAAATTTATTTTAATATTCTGACATATTTAGAATTAAATAATACCCCAGAAAGTTATGTATGACCACTTATTGATACTAAAAATTAAGTTTAAACAGAATGCAACATAATTTTCAGCTAGCGCAAAATCCATTTTCATTTTCTTCTTGCGAGAAAATCTGTGGTTTTATTAAAAATTTGTATATTTATTTTAATATTCAAATGTTTTTCAGGTAGAGTAAAAAGTCTGTTCTGGTGCAAGGGGATGGAGGAGAGGATCCATAGCCGGCTGACTGTCATGTTGTGACATACCGCCCAGCCCCTATCTTGGATCAGGGTGGCCTTGACCATGGGCTTGTGTCCTTGACCTCATGCCGATGACCTTGGATGACCGTGAACCCAAAAAAATTACAAAAATCCCAAGAAAGTTTTAAAAAGTCTAAAAATTAAAATAAAATAAAAAAAAGTTAACAAATAAAAAAAAAAAAATTTAAATATAAAGAAAAAATTTTAAGACTTACATGCAGGAGGTCCAGGATTCGAAACAAAGATAATGGAGCACACATCCTCCTAGCACGAAGACCAACACATGAACAACCCCCTTCCCCTATTTATTCATTGGTTAATACATCACATACCTCCCCATACTATTACTCACGCATTGCTTGACTCCTACACCACATTGGATTTACGTCATACCCCCTCCTCACCACCACCACCAATTATTATTGGCTCTTCTCAACACCATCCCTCCACCCCAATCACCTCTAATTTGTATTGACTGTTTGTCTCTCCACCCCCACCCCCTTTATCACCCTCAGGCCTCCTCCGAACAATTCCCTTCACTATCTTTAATCAATATATGTTGGGTATTTATTCTGTTCCTCCCTCACCCCAACCTCTAACGCCCCACCAATAATTTGATTTTGCTTAATCCCTTACCACTACCACTCATTGTTTTCAACATTTTCCATCAGAGTGCGCTAGGAGGAAAGCAATTAATGTGAACACTACAGTTCCTCGCCTGATGCGAGAGGTTGAGGACCATTCTCTCTCGTCAGTCTTTTTAACATTCAGTCCGACAAGTTATTTTATGTTTGGCTATTCCGCAAGGTATTATCGGTCATGCTCATAATACACACATATTTTCCAGTGAAATTAAAAAGTTGTGTATATATTTTTAATTTTTCGTGCATTTATTGCTTATGCACTTGCATAATGAGAGATTTTGTATCTTCGTGGCAACATGTGGGGCTGTGAGTATCGGAACTCTTCCTCGGCATGATATAAAGAAAATTATGTTCACGTAAAATACAAAATAATAAAAAAAATTACATTTTAAAACATTAAAAAATACATTTACAATATTTTAATGCAAAATTTAACTTAACAAGTATAAAAAACCATTAATAAATAGTAAAATCATAAAACAATATCACAGTAAAATTTAAGTGAAAAATAAAACTATAAAACACACATTAATCAAAACTAAAACTAAATTGTAAAACACAATATAAAATAAAAATTTGGATAAAATGCAAACTATAATATACAATAAAACAAAACATAAAAAAATTTAAGTATTAAAAATTTTAAATGTTGTTAATTTAGGTAATTATTGTAAACAAATGGCATTTTGTAAGTGCACACAAGGGAAAGGAGTAACCTCTTGCTGCCTGTCACATGAAATGAGGGTGTGTGATGATGCAAGTGATGTAATGAACTAGTGAGAAAACTGCACAGCTCCGTGCTACACTAGCCGTACACAGGCACCTGGGCTACACATTACCTGCGCAGAGATCTTGAGCGGCTCGATGGCGCTGCTTGACACAGGGTTGCTGCAGCTCTGCAGAGCCTGCATGCACGAGCGGGCCGCCTCCAACCTCAAGGTCATCAGATCCTGCTGGAACGTCTGATGCATGGCTGCCAACACCATAGACACACACATGTTCAGTTGACCGCAAGCCTTGCCTCACGAGGAGACTCGCTGCTTAGACCTTGAAGCATTCACAACAGTTTACCATGCTCTAGTTGCTCCACAGTAACACAGTGGAAAATCATACTGTATTGTTTTCACTGGGGAATGAAGCGCGTACGTACTCACCCCTTTTCATCCTCATCTGTCAATTTATCACTGTAGAGAAAGTGACGTTTCATTGTCAGAATTTCAAAAATATTTATGATGCTTGTTCAGTAATCTTGGGTGATATAAAATTTTGCTTTCAGCCAATCATTGCTCTGGGTGAGGCTAGCCCCACCCACCGACAAATCAGACCATAGCACAAGAAGAAGAGGTAAGGCTAGTAGCTAATAAAAAATATACAGGAATACATTAGAGGGAGGAAGGACCAGGGGAAGCAGCCAATGATCAATCACGGCACAGGCATTCTAGTTAGGAAGTACAGTTAAAGGGGATTAACCAATCGGAGATCTGCTTGGCATGGTGGTGGGTAGACGTTGTGGGAAAGGGGACATTGTTATCCTAATTAAATGTCACCCAGAATATTGTTGCTCTAAAAATATTTAGAACGGGAAATTGAAATGCAGCAGAGAGGTTAGCTTATGTTTAACCTAGCGTAAACATAAGATAACCCCTCCACCACACTTAAAATTTTCTGCCTCACTCTAGTTCACCTCCTGGAAACTAGGTTCACTGTTTGCTAACCACCATGCAACAGACTGTAGTGTGCCACCACTCACCACCTGATGAAGCTGGCCTAGCCAGCGAAACGTCGCGACCATGTATCTGCATGGGAAAATGTGTTCATCCATGAGTACCAGCCTGTGAGTACTTGTGCACTCGCTCTACTTTCAATTGTGTAATGAATAAGTGTACCACTGATCAAGTGCACTACACTTCTCTAATATATTTTCAATTTCTACATAGTTCAAAAATGTTAAAACATATTCAATAGAAAAAGGTGTGTGATTTAGAACTTATATAAAAGAAAACCTAACATCAAATAATGCTCGTATCAACTGACAATGGAAAACCACAACATACAGTTTGTATGTCAGGTATTCCATGCCTGAAGACATAAATGTGTGTCGGGTGACATGTGTCAGGTCTGCGCAGTAGCAATGCCGCAGCCCTCCCTAAGCCGAACCACGTCTCTGCCACTGGGAAGCAAGCAGTATCTCACGTACAGACACTGCGCTCCTACCTGCTGCATTCTCCAACTCCCGCGTTGCCTGCTCCACAAACAGCTTGGTCTTCTTGGGCACAACGGCGTTGAGCTGCTGAGCGGGTACTGGGGTCACGCCGCTCTCCAGCGCGGCAAACTGGGCTGTCCTCTTGAGGATCTTCACCAGCAGCGTGCCCCCTGACACACACCACAACCCTCCATGACAGTGTCTCACAAGCAAGCACTAGGTGGGTGCGTTTGAGAAAAAAAAGTGTGGTGGTCTGGATTTTAAAATATAAAGAAATAATAATGGAGTGATAAAGAGGAGTACAAAACTAGATGGTAGAAACCTTTCATTGTGTTGAGAGTGCAGTAAAACCTCATTAATAACAATTTCTTTAATACTAGAGTTCTTCGTATTACAAAGTTGTTTCTTAAATCTTGGGGAGTAATAAAGAAATTAATGTTTATTTGTAAGCTCAATAACAATATTTCTTAATTTGTATTGCAATGCAATGTCAAGTACACTGGTACAAAGAATGATGCTGGTGATAGGAATGGACAGGAATGTCTTCCCTTCCAATATGCCAAATCACAGAACTAGCATTTTAATTTTCTGACATTTTTTATTATTATTATTATTACAAATACCTGTTAATACATACTTTTTTTTTACCAAAAAAATTTAGGTCCCTATATGTTTGTATTAGAGAGGTTTCGCTGGCAAAAACGCCACTGAAGAGCAAACAGGTGTTACGCAAGTACTGTATCTGTTCTCCAAGTATGCAATAACCTACACTACATTTTCACTTTGGTCTACAGGAAAAATTAGTTTCTCCACAAGTGATTTAGACATACGATTTAGTAGAATTTTATCTTGGCACTGATATAAACATGTATTAAGTATGTCCATTGATTTAAAAAACTTACATTAATTTACTATTTGAGGAGAAAAGTCTGACAATCAAACTGAAATTAAGAGCCCTGTATGTGTTCAACTAATATTTAAACAAAAAACTTGTGGCCAAATTGTATGCAGTTAGCAACAATATACAATATACAATATACAATGTACAGTACATCATCTCAAATGCATTACAACAAATGAAGTCACTTTTTCTTAGTCCATTCCTATATATTTTTAAATTATAAAAAACAGTCTGGTTAAGAGAGTTTGTTAGTGGGCTTGTATTGCGATGAAAAATACAGCAAAATAACTTTTTCTTTTACACTTTTCAAAGGACCAAGAAAAACTGTTGTGAAATGCAGGAAGTTGTAAAAAGAAAGGGAAATTTATCCCGTAAACACTTTTAAGGAGACAAAATAAAGTAGATGTAAAATGCAGGAAATTGTAAAATGACGGGGTTGTAAAAAAAATTCTACTGGATAAAACTAGTTGAAAATATTTACCATCACTGGCTACTACTCAAGCAAAAACACGGACTTAAAAATATGAAGTATGCAAAAATGACGACAACCCTTGACTTTTTGGAAGTAAAAAAAACATTGTCGTATATTGAATGACTACAGTAATACACTGACCCCATAGTCATGTAGAGAGGAGACTTGGACAAGTGACATACTGGGAGAGTATGCACTACAGGTATGTGAAGTCTCAAGAGGCATGTTGGCAGTTATGAGGTGAAACAACATTAGCAAGAGCAAGAGTGCAGGACCTTGGTGAGATTACACATGAAGCAAAAGTGCAATGATGTTGCAGTTTGCAGACAATGGGAAAGGAGCAGTTACTGACAGGACTACAGGAGAAAAGGGAAGAATAGAGCAGTGAAGGAAGAGGAGAGAGAAATGTGTGTGTGTGTCTCTCTCTCTCTCTCTCTCTCTCTCTCTCTCTCTCTCTATATATATATGTATATATATATATGNNAGATAGGTGATGTGTAATCAATTAAATGTAGTACACTACTCCCACATGAATTGCTGCTGAAAATTCACTGGTAGAAGGTATTTTTTGAGGTTTAAATTGTTTAACAAGCAACTGCTATGAGTTTGCTATGGTCAACAAGAAAATTTCTTCAAAGTGGTTTTAAGTTTATGAGCACTTACAATACTCTGTCAACTAACACTCTAAACTCTTTTTTAACATAAGTATGAAAAAAAAATACCAATTACTTGAAGACTAAAGATGTACACAAGATGAATGATAACAAAATACACATCTCAGAAAGGCAAATAAAATTTAAAAAATTTCTTGATATCTAATATTTAAGACTACATTCCAATCACATGAATGTTGATGCCAATTTAATTTATGATGGACATTGCATAACAGATGTGATGTTTACAACCAAAAACTCACTTTGTGATAGTTGTATTTACCACCAACTTTCAAGAATGCTGAGGATGAAATATTATTACACTAAAACTAAATATGTACATCATGTATTTTAATTTTTATTGAAGCAAGTTTATTTTTTTCAAGAAAATATCACTAATGAACTCGTGTCGGCTACAGGACAGATTGTTATGAGCCACTTCCTGTGTTAACACAAAGACAGCTGGAAACTGAAACCTGTTCATAACTACCTCACTATTGCGATAAAACACACCTTGACCAACCCCTCTTGCTAAAATTAAACACAGTATAAATAATTTATTGTCTGTCATTATTTGCAACATCATTTCACACATACCTAGTTTATAGTTTATAAAATGAGGCAACTATTTGGTATTTCGGGGTACTGGAGACCAAACCACTAGATTTGACATCGAACTTACGAGAAAATGTGCTATGTTAAATAAATATTACTACAAGAGTGCAGTTTTCAGGACTAAAACATGATGTTATAGCATAAAATACTGTACATATCTAAATGCATACATACAGGATACATTAATGTGGATGTATATTTATGTGATTATTCATGAGGGCATCTTTGGGCATGCATGTTTTATAATAATTAAGTGAATTTCTATACATGCATTTGATTTTGTGCGCATGGGAGCAAAATCTAAGTGGGTAAGATAATGACCTGGAGAGTATGCGAGTGGATGAGTGGGTGAATGGTTGTATACGTTGATAGGTGATTGGATGGATGGATGGATAGATAATGAGTGAGTGAGTGATAAAGTAAGTAAGTTGATTTTTGCTGTATGAAGTTTTGGCTCCTGTAATACTGGTACTCGCCGCGACTTACACACAGTCCCACTGCTGGCTAGCTTGCGAATTACGACGGTGCTCTCAGGGTGCATCAGCCCATGTG
The DNA here is from genome assembly GCA_002778355.1 of Clitarchus hookeri. NCBI lineage: Eukaryota > Metazoa > Arthropoda > Insecta > Phasmatodea > Phasmatidae > Clitarchus > Clitarchus hookeri. Next base: position 470,715 of record NQII01000110.1, read on the forward strand.
GCTGTAGAAGTGCCAGCGACTATACACACTATTAGTGTAAACAACCTAACACAGTGTTGTTTTGGCCACACTGCATGCCATTATAACTAACATGAAGGAGAACTCTGACAAAACACTTTCCAATATTCTGTGTGAAAACGGGAACTTAAGCTGTTTTTTACATGAACATCATACTCTGCGAACATGGCCTAAGAACAAAACAACAGAATATTCACGTCTCTGTTCAAATATACATATGTGGCCGTCTTTAGTAATCTCCTCGTGAACTCTGAAATCAGGGTGCTAGGGCTCTGTGGTTACTGGCCGGGATATTAACGGATAGAAAACCGCGATCTGAGGATCATTTTGCTCTTTTTTCCTTATCAAATGTCACTACACTGCCTGAACAGACACTCCAGGGCCGGTTGAGTCTCAGGTTGTCTCAGAGTGCTGTTGCTGGGCTGGTTAAGACCGGGCTAATGGCCCCAACACCCAAGTATGGCAACAGGGTGAGTGAAAGGATGAATGCAGGTGGAGTAACTGAGAATGTGAGAGGGAGAATAGATGGTTGAAAGGGTACGTGAGTGGATGAATAGCTAAATGGATTAAAGGGTGTGTGAATCAAAAGGGAGTGGGGTGGTGGATGAGAATAAGTGGATGGTGAATGGATCATGGATAGATGAGTGAGAGTGATTGAATGGATGGAGGGTGAATGTTTGACTGGGTGGGTGAGTTGGAGAGTGGGTAAACAGGTATAAGACTAGCAGGTGCTTGAATGTGTTTCTGGCAGAGTGGACAGATGGGTTAGTGTAAGAGTGAATGGGTGAGTGGATGAGAGTAAGTGAGTTGGTGTGGTGGGAAAGTTAGTGAGTTGGTAATTGTGTAAGTTTGGGTGAGAGTGCTTGAATGAGTAGGTGGTTGAGTGGGTGGGAAATTGTACGGGCGAGAGATTAGGTCTGTAGGGGGGTGGGTAGGTGAGTACGATGAGTGGGTGAGTGCATGAGTAATGAAATGAGTGAATAACTAATACAGTAATTAAATGAGTGAGAGTATAAGTGAATTTGGGAGAGATTAGGTGAATGAGAGGGTAAATGAGCTAGTGGGTGAGTGAATATGAGTGAGAGAGTGAGTGAATGCAAAAATGTGTCAGAGTAAGCAAGTGAGTGCGAAAATATGTTTGAAGAAAGTGAGTGAGACGGAAAGGATATCTACGGTTGTGCTGACTGCGCAGTACAATAACTTTGTAACTGCATTCTATTGTGTGTGCATTATTGCATGTCGATTGTATGTTTGTGATTTGCAAAAATATCTGTAAGCTGTGTGTGTTGATAACATGCCTACATATTGACTGTGTGTGTGTTGGCTGAGAGTATGTTTTCTATGTGACTGAGGATGACTGTGCTGTCTGTGTGCACACTGTGAGAGCAGAGCATGTGGGCAGCACAGACCGACAGTGATGAGAGCAAGGCTGTGCTCCTCCTGGCCGTAGTGCCCAAAGAGGGCGGCAGAGATGGTATCAGGGGTGGAGATCACGTCCACCAATTGCCGGTCCTGGTAGATGTGTACAGCTCCACCGCGCAGTGCCACGCACACCAGCGTGACCCCCACGTGCCTCAGTCCCATGGCAGTCATGGCAGATACCGGCGCTGGCAGCTCCATCTCCCACAGCTTCCTGCCCTACACACGCCAGCACCAGCACCAGCACTCCCTCCTTACCTGCGCCCGCTACACAGCCTCCTGCTGTGCCCACATGCAGCAACACTGCAGAGACACTTACACTCTATAGCAGTAGCAGGGCTAGTCCCTTGGTTTCCCCACCGGGCCACTTACAAAAAACTACAATGCTTGACAAGGAACAATTACTTATTACAAAGTCGTGGATCACTAAAGCAGTCAGTTTATTTACTTGGAGATGTAAATAATGAAATATGTTATTTTTGTTCATGTTTTACCCCAATGATACTTACAATTGCAGTTAAATTAGGTAATTGTATTCAAAAGTACAAGCAGTCGTCTACTTTCATATATAATATGTTTCTCAAAGCGTACGAAAGTTGAATGCATGAAAATTGAATCATATATGTGTATGTAATAAGAAAAGTTCTGTTCCCAGAGTGCCAAAATTTATAATTTTGGTACAAAGACAATATATTTCATCAACAAACATGAAGTGTTATATTTGACTAGAATTTCACTTAAAATCACACATATGTATACGTTTTCAATACTTTATATACCTGAAATGTTGAGTTACTTGAATAAGGTGTAAAAAAAAAACAGTTGAGTTGACTGCTGTAGGGAACTAGAAGCATGTGCTAAGGATAACTTTTTGATACTGAGAAAATGTTTTTTATAATCTGCATAATGCCGGCACTGGACTTTCCAGTAGGCGATGAGTCTTGGCCATCCCTGGAAAAAATAACAAATTAAGTGACCATCACTGTCGACAACAAAAATTGCTGACCTAGAGCATACGAGCAGTCCGTCCTCAAGGGTTAAGTAGCATGAGGGTAAAGTCATTTGGCACAATGTATTTGTAAATTCAGCTGTCACAGTGTTTTCAGGGAGTCGTTTCAGGCTTATGTTGAAGTAGCAAGTTTAGCAAGTGGAATGGGGAAGTACAATTTCTGCACTGTGCAGTTAAAATTGAGATTTGTATGATTCACAGAATTGGTATGCCAAATGTCAATTTTCCATATACGAGAGATATGCACGGTAGTGGGGGAAGAAGGGACACTAATGCAACAAGGTGTGCATTCTGCTGTGCTAAAGTTGGTAAATTCAGTGAACTCAACAAAAAGTTGTAAATTTAATATGTAAATGAGAAACAATTCTTGCACAATGTCGCATGAAATAATGCAATAAATCCGTGAAAGAAGTCGTCTGCACATGTGTGTCTCCAGCTCTCTATGCACAAGTATTTATGAAAAGTGCAATAGATAGGTTCTGTTCTCTGTGACCTTGCATTGTTTGGTTTTGTTCGTTGTTCTTACTCCATGTTCTCCTTCATCTTTTATCAGTTGGCTTAACATCTGCGTTCTGTAGACTTGCTTGATGTTCTCGAAAACCTTCCGTCTATTGGCTTCACCAATGCAATCACATTAGCCAATAAAAAATAGACTGTAATGTCCCCATTGACCTGTAGACAAGCTGCTGGATGTACTGGCACCTTGGCAATTAGCAGGACAGCTTTCATTGGTATACGGCACTTCTTTAAATACTTCGTTACTCATGGCACAAAAAACTATAAGAACCAATCTTTAAAAATGACACTGTCCATACGCATATTTTTTTGGAAACCTTAGATAACTGGTAATAACCCACCACTTATGTTCTTCAGTGCTCAGGGATTATTTAATTTCCCTATTAAAAGTGGAAATTTATACGTGCCTGATGCATTGCTGCAAGCCATTATGTTAATGTGATCCTTGCTCTACTCCAATTATACAAACTGTATTCCGTTATCATTTTGAAACTAAAATCTTCAACATTTTTCCTGTTTTTCTTCCAGTCCGACAATGTTGACATTCTGACATCAAATTCCGCGGCAATCTTTTTTAATGGTTTGCCTTTGTTAATTCTACCCAATGTTTCTATAGTCTTTTTTCTACAAAAAAAACTATAGTTCTCTCTCTCTCCCCCACTTCTTCCTTGGCCTGCAGCATGTTGCTCCCTCTGTTTATACCATTTTTATTACTGTCCTGTACAGTGTGCAATGCCTTCATAATAACTGTTTTCTCAAAAACTTCAGTGATAACATGGAGAATAAAGCAAGAAATTTTTTTTTATTAAGACTGTAACGGTGCTCATAATAAATCAAATTTACGAAATAAGAAACCATATTTTGTAGAAAAAATTGCCAAATATGGCAAAAAGTTTATATTTCTATTACTAATGAAGATAATCAAAATGCAAAAATTAAATTATTCTTTTCATTTCAATCATTAGTAGTGTCATGAAGTACTATGTATGTCACTTTACAAGATGCAAGTGTCTATCTGCAGTGTACAATTTGAAAGCTGTAATAGATAATCTTAAAAATCTGGGATGTTTTCTTCTTTCAAATCACCTTTATGGAGTAATTAAAGTATGTAGAAGATTCACTCATTTTTATGGTTTCCCCAAGTGCATGTCATTTATTTCTCAGTTCACAGAACTTAAGGGGAATCATTACCCAGCATTTTGGATTCATCTATTTTCTTGCCACAAGTTCCATTTAAAATGGTTTACCAAAATTTTTCGCGCAGCAGAGCATAAATGATAGCTTCTGAAGCTTTATTTACATCTTCATTGCCTTTATTAATTTATGACTAGTAATTGCCAGGACAAAATAAGATATTACTTCTTGCAGGTGATTACAGAAATGATACTAGTAACAGTACACAAATAAAACCGAATTTACATAATTTACAAACCAACTCCCTACATCCTGTGGACCAGTAAAACATGATGCAAAATCTGTAATGCAGACTGTGGTGAAAATTACATAAATCCAAGATCCAAAATCCCTCTTAAAAACCATAAAGATATTTGTAGATAGATTTAAAAGTTGATTATTTTCAATGCATGCAAGAAAAATATTCATAACTAAAATAAGAGTGACAATTTTTTATTTCTACATATTTCAGGTAATTGTAATATGATTGATATCTCCTCAACTTTTGTACTTTTATTTAGGTAACCACTAATACAGAAGTCTTTCTTGTCTAAAGTAGGCTATTAAAGCTACATGTAAATGTATTGTAAAACATATTACTTGTGATTTACTGCCTTACAGTTATATCGAACACAGTATATGTCACTGTGTTTTTGTACAATTATTGCACAAAATAAAAACAATGTTTCCCAAAGTTTCCCATTTTTTGCTGTTTTTTTTAAGTTTCTATTAAAACTTATGAAGGGAGCTTTCCTATATATAAATGTTAGCTATTTACGCATGCCTAGTCATGTGTGTAGATGTGTGGAGATACCTTTTTGGAGTAGCAGTGCAAGGTGGGGGTCATGAGGGCGAGGAGGAGGGCATCGTCATCGGGGCGCAGTACAAGGGCCGTGCAGGAGGATGCCAGCCGCACCAACACCTTGGGCTGCCCCCAGCCACGCCGTACCAGCCGCAGAGAGCCATCGCGGCATGCGGCCACCAACCGGAACTGCACGTCGTACTGCCCTGTTGCCTGCAGATGTGTAGCCACACCTCCCAGGAACACCTGTGAGCCACACCGCCTCTTATCACTCACCACGACTGGCTGGCATCCTGCTGTACTCTTCCTTCAGGAATCATAACAAAAAAAGGACATTTCATATGATTGATTTCCATTATTTTAAGTTGGGTAGTAGCAATTCCTTGATACTATATTTACTGAAATCCAAACTGCCCTTAAATAAGACGCCCTCAATTCTAATTCGCCCTAGATTCTAATTCTGTCTCGGTTATAATTTTCCCTCTGTTATTATTTTTTGCTCTGTTATAATTTTTCTCTCTGTTATAATTTTTCCTTCTGTTATAATTTTTCCCTCGATTAAGGAAGGGGCCATGGTAGCTGAGCGGTTAGACTGTCACCTTCCACCAAGGCGAACCGGGTTCAATCCCCGGCCGGGTCACTCCCGGATTTTTGCAAGTAGGAATCGTGTCAGAATATGCTGCTGTTCAGCTAGTTTTCTCTGGGTTCTCCTGTTACCCCCACCCTTGCATTCGACTGCTGCCACATTGTCACCTCATTTCACCCTCATCAGCTCTCAAGATATCATTAAGAGCCACCCAAATGTATCAACTCAACTAAACAACTTGATTAAGTAGCACTCAATTTTAATTCAACATTGATTTTAAATTGACAATGATTTTAAGTTGACCTCGATTTTATGTTGTCCATGAATTAAGATTACTCTTTATTATAAGCCACAATTGAGTAAATATTTTTGTATATATAGACAGCCCTGAAATTACCATGCTTTAGTGCATTTCGCCCCACTGCATGCACTGAACTTCAGTGTAAAAGAGAGATAAAATACTGTTGCTATGAAAGAAAGAACAGCTGAATTATGGGTAAAATCTCTCTTCTGCTATGCTGCAGAAAAAGAGTTGTTGCTTATTACTGCAACAATTGGTTAAAATGTAGTCAAGCATTTTTTGTTTCTAAATAGTACTTTAATGGTACTACTGTAAGCTAGCAAGGTGAGGACCTTTCATCTCTAAACTTTCACGACAGGTTGTGACACACCCTGAAAACAAATAGTTTATCTCTTTCACACTTTTTGTTATACCTATAGCTAATGGTCATAGAAGCTGAGAGGCGGGAGGGGGAGTCCAAACCCTCACTGGGGTTATGAGGCCCTACAATTAAATTATAATAACCCTTATGGATCCCTGGATCATACTTACATATTAGTTTTTTTTGTCCACATGAAATTTATTTTATAAAAAAAAAAATGAGGTGAGATTAGTTTATATTAATACTTTCACTTCAAGATCAAACATGTTTTAATGTGTGCATACAAGATGAGGCAAACATCACAAGGTGTTTGGACCTGTAAATATGTGAATACTCCATTTCCGTGTGTTAGTGACTGTCTGTGTGAACTGGACAAATTTGGTCGGTCTACTGACTTCCTCCCACTTCCTGGACACATTCGATATTAGAATTTCCCGCGCTATCACCTCTCCTGGTTTTCACAGTTGGCAGAACTGCATCCAGTGCTGGATCACAGAATTGGCAACCCTAGGCCGTCGAGAGGAGGCAGTCAGTCGTCCGTGAAGTATCATGGCGGTGAGTAGTGTCAATCAGGCAGCCTCACTTCCAATCTATGTTCTAATTTCGCATCTGAAGTAATTTGAGTTTACAGTCCATTTTGTCTTTGTGGCAATAACTCAAGGCAATGCGGCTAAAAGAAAGGCACTAGTGTCGAAAGAACAATTACCCACCTGTCAACACAATCACAAGAATAAGTTATGGTCACACTATTAACAAAGTAATATGTTTACAAATCATCAATCATTAAAATCACTGTAAGTTTGGTACAGAAATCATTTTGAAACAAAAGGGATTAACTAACACAAACTTCTTTTAACTTTGAAAAAAATGTTATACTCTTATAAAATGTGACTCGGTAGTGATGGAATACATACCTTGTACCATCAGCAATAAAGTGAATTACTTCCTGAGACTGACTACAGGTGTAAATATAGGCCACCAGCAATCTAACATTAATAGTGTCTGGGAATCAGCAAAATTAAGTGCCCAAGCCTTGTAAATCTGTACTGAAAAATTGTCACTACACGTTTATTTCAATAAAGTTAAAGAGTGAGTGGCAGCTCATAATTATGCCATGCTGGCTGGCCTTCGCCATGTATGTCTGTTACTGTCATCATAATTGTACCTGCTGTGGGATGTTACAGCATCATGCTTTCAGTGGTTATACGTCATATGATTTCCCTTTCCTTGTCACCTCTCTGCTTCCTTGAGTCTTTGCCATTAATCTTCTCAGATGCCCTTAGAATGCAGCATCAGAGGAAGTGTCTGTGCAAGGACATACTTTGGGCTGGGAGAAGAAACTAAGGACTATCACAAGTGGTGTGTGATACTGATTTTATTTGTGAGAAGAAGTGAGTCACCAGTGATGTCACAGAGTGAATGAGTGAAGAGATTTGGGCAGCTCTTAACAGAGAGGTCTTGAGAGCCAATGTTGTCATAGAGGTGATGTCATCAAGGTGGTGGTGTTATAAGGGAGGGGTGACTCCATAAGGGTGACATCATCAGAGATGGTGGCCAATGGCCAGGGTTGAGTAAAGTAATCCTACATGGTGGCGATATCATTCAAGATGGCGGAAGTGACATCACCCAAGATGGCAGCGGCTCCCCAGCAACCAGCCATGTGTGCTGGGAGCCCCCATTTTCCCCTATTAATTTGAGGATATTAAGTTTGAATTTGTCCCCTGGACGGGTAACCAGTCTATCGCAAGGAAAGATTTGAGGCAGAACAGATTTTTAAGTCTATACTTGTAGTAGAAGAATAATATTTGATTGATTTAATATTGTTTACTCAAATTACGATGAGACAGTGAAATGTCATTGCAAACAGGAACACCACCTGAAACTACTGGTAAAATTGGGACATGTGGAGATTAACTACATTAGCAAAAACCAAACTATTAAGGCCCCCCTCCCATGCCATAATTGTAAGTCTAGATTCGCTTGTGGGTGAGTTAAGTGAGATCCAGCAGGAACATGATGCAGTACTAACAGTGTGCAGGACGGTGAAGGCCTCTGGGTCAAGCACGTAGAGAGCGGCAGACTCTGTGGCCACGACAAGGCAGGACACTGCCGGATCCTCCGCCATGCTCTTCTTCAGCACAGTCATGCACGTCACCACCGTCTGTAGACATACACGCACACAGCTGCACGCACTCTCTCTCGCACAGTTACAACCACCCTGCACTGTGCCGCAGACCCATGTACACCACGGGCTGTCACACATCACATGCAACAGACTGTTGCACATTTCACTTTGTTTTACATATTTTCTGACTCACCTCACAATGATTCATAAATTCATACAGATCGACACTTTGCCCACTTGCAACTCAGTTCTACTCAATCATAAATACAAAATAAATTTCAGCTAATTATGCAGTAAAACAGACCCACACACTAAATTCTGCCATGGGCTCTCAATCACACATATGCATACACACACAGAAATGCACATAACCATGGGAACATTAAGGGAGTCTGGACTCCTCCCAAAGGTAAAAACACATACATAATTATATTGTAAAGAAAAGTAAAAATCAAAAGTAAATGTTGAAATATATAAAATGCTGAGAAAACTACAATGGAGTTGCTCTCAAATTGGTACTTGAAGTGGTCAACTTTGTAGCACATCACAATGATACATACTTTTTTTTTTCTGCCTAATGTATGGCCTTAAATTATAATTTTGGTTCATTGTTTTCTATGTAATTTAAGAATCATATTGTTTGTTAATTACTTGAGAAATATATGTGGCTAACGTTAATGTCCTCACTGACATACATGCTAAATGGGAAAACAGAGAAAGTAACTACTTCTCAAGAGCATGGGATGTTTATTCAGTCTGACTCGGGCCCTGGAGAGTGAATGCTACGTAGCGTGGGAAAACAGCATTGCTTTACGTTAACTGATGTGACGTACTTATTTATGAATGCACTGCCCAACTTCTTAATACTTAACATAACACAAACACACACAACATAATGAATTGATGTAACATGAGATACTGGTTGGAACCCAAACTCACCTGTTTCAATACACAGCTCACAACTGTAAAACATGGATAAAAGACAACTCACAGAATAAAATCATACTGAGACTATTTTATAATAAATAATAAGAGCAGAGAGGACTTGAGTAATATTTAATTGAAAGAAAAATTACATTTTAAGGGAATCCGACTGAAAGTACAATTAAGTTCCAGATAGCAATACATCATACAAATACTTTGAGTTTTTTAGTTAGCTGGCAACACTAGCCTGGCTTGCTCAAAAATCATGTAAATTGGATTGATTAAGTTTATGTTGTAAGCTTGGCAGAGAATAAAATTGGTAAAGCATAAAAAACTGTCTCAGGGCATTTTTTGTGTTAAAAATTATTGTCAGTTCAAATTAAATGTGGAAAATAAATAAAAATAGCTCAGACTCTGCTCAACTCGTTTTCTCACTTATCTGGCCTAAATCATAACACTGACATAGATTGATGAATTCCATAGTAAAATCGAAAAACGAATTCAGACAAAAAATTTAATTTAATTTCTTGAACTTCTCCGTTTTACTTGCAGTCTTCCCTAACTAAAGCTCTAGGGCCTTAAATGCTATATAAAGTCCTTGGCACTAAATAACTTATTTGTGCATCAAATCACTCATAACTAAAATAAAACAATGTGCGTCTGCAGTCTGTACAGACCCTCTTAGTGTCAAAATTTGTGGCACATCTTCTGCCACATTGGGCAACCTGTATTCAAAGCCAGACTTGTGAAATTATTTAAGAATTACATCAAATTCCTTCCAGGTGAGACTACATCTAGCCTCCCTGGTCTTATGTCGACAATTTCCAACATGGCTCGTCTTCTTGGCAGTAATATTCCAAAAACATTAAAATTTATATAACAATTACATTCGAAAAACAGTGTAGTGCATGCCAGAATTAGTTTTACCAGATATTGGTTGCCATAGCAACATAATGAAATGTAGCCAACTTCTTTCCACAAGATAAACATTTTCTTGTTATGTACTTCACATAAAAAAATTACTGAATATTTAAAAATAACACAAATTACTTATTTGACATTCAAAACAGAATTACTGACTCAAATAAAAATTACGTTAAGATTGTAGTGTCTCAAAACAAACATTAAACGCTAATAAAAATTATTGTCCCTAATCTTAGTTCCAACAATCAAACAATAATAAGAATTCATAAATGTCCAGATGTTACACAGATAAGGAAGCTGTGGTGATGCAGTAGTCAGACTACTCGTCTCCCACCAAAGTCAACTGGGTATGATTTCCGGCGGGGATACCCTGATTTTTGCCTGTGGGAAACCTGCTGGACATTGCAGTAGGTTCGCTGATTTTCTCAAGACACTCCTGTTTCCCCTGCCCTTGTATTCCACCACTACTCCATCTCCACTCAACATCTCGCTGTTTAGCGCCAACCAAAACCTTCTCAGCTTAATTCTTGTTCCAGTATGTTTATGTACTACCAAGTGTGTAACATGTGTCTTAGCTCCACCCAACTGCTGGAGTCGACCACCATCAACTAGTCAAGTCTCTTGTTATGCATGGCTGCTTCTCACTCCACAGGCGCTGCACAGTCAGGGACCAACATTTGACTGTAGCTAGGATAGTGCAGAGAAAACTCTTTGAACCTGTGCCCTGCTCAACATTTACTTCCAGTGGGCTGTGGTAGCTCAGGGGTTAGACAGCTCACCTCCCAACAAAGCGAACTGGGTTCAATCCCTGGCCGGGCCACTCCCAGATTTTTGCAAGTGGGAATCACACCGGATGATGCCGCTGGTCGGCAGGTTTCCACGGGGATCTTCTATTTCCCCTGCTCTTGCATTCCGGCGCTGCTCCATTCTCACCTCATTTCACCCTCATCGGCTCTCAAGACCTCGTTGTTAAAAGCCGCCCAAATCTCTCAACTCAATTCCCTGTCCCAACCAGGTAATACCAGATGGCAGGCGCCCTTCCATCATTACCTCTCAGCCCTTCAGCAACAGTGTGAGCTGCTACTGTACTGACAGCAACATTATGGCAAAACTCATTACATCAGCACAGCTGAGCCACCCTGCAGCAAGGCAGCGAGTGAGCGGCCAGCCAGCCACCCACCCAGAAACTACCCCCCTCCAACCCCCTGATGGATTAGAGGTGGAGTACCAGCAAGACATGACTAAATCCACACACCAGTCAACTTGATTGTTTAGTTACGTGGAATATTCACATATACCTTAAGTCATGGAACGCTACACAAACTGACACTGAAGCTCGACATACATATAACTGATAAGAGCAAAGTATTATAAACTGTGACTATTTGTGATTTATTGTTTCAAATCTAACATGAAACATAACATCAAAATGTATAACTGTCCATGATTTTCTGTGAAGTGACAGTTCTAAATGTGACCAAAACACCAGCATGTTATCATGATGACGACAACCATATTAGCATTTCATACCAAGCAGATATAAAAAAGATACAGAGAGTTTCAAGTATCTAACCATTATGACATGAAACTATTTTTTAAATAAAATGAAAAGTGTCATGGTTGAAATCAGAGCCTGTGGTTTGAGTGCAACAATGCTTGAGTTTAATAAACAAACTGGGACAATAACATTTAGAAGGGTAGGTTAATAATCACAATCATAACACTAACTGCATATCAGCTCACACAAAATATAGTGTGTGAATTCAAGCCAACAAGAAACAGAGAGAGTGACACAATGGCGAAGTCTAAATATTTGCTAGGCAAACCTTCCGTCAACAGCAGAGGATCCCAACTGGTGGTATGCATACCGCCAGTCGTATGTAACCATGTTCAAAAAAATTAAGTTTTTGTCAAAGTTTAAGATTACTTTTCTTTCCTCAAATCTTGTTTTTCCTTCAAAAACCCTTGTTTTTTTCCCAAAATATTCCTTATTTTCCTTTGAACCCCCAAAATTAACAAAAATTCACAAAAATATGCTAACACACCATACTCCCTAGTATTTAGGTTGTATGCCTAAAGATAATAAAAATGTAAAGTGGTACTCAGTGATGTAAAGGTTGTGAACCCCTGCTCTAGGTCATCATGAGGAGGATAATATTGCATGAAGAAGCAAGAAGCAGTGATGGGACCAGACCTAGGTTGCAGGAAGGACCCACACACCATTCAACACATTCAGGCCCAGTCGGCTCGCTACGCTGTGCTGCAACTGTGTGTACAGCGGTTCAACATATAACTGGTGAGTGTCTTTCTGAGTGTGAACTTCACATGTGACAATCACTGTCTTAAAAACTGAAAGGTGAGGTAACCTTGGTGACCCCTGCCCAGAAATCATATAAATTATCTGTTTTCATGTGTTTTTTTTTAAATAAAAAGATGTATTTAAAAATTAAAGTCTACACAGTACGTATCTATAAGTCTATGTTACTAGATAAACACAGGAGTTCACTCATGCCTCTGGATTTTTGTGAATTTGAAACGTGAAAAATAAATACATAACAATGAAAATCTGAAAACTAACAGAATAAAGAACACAGAAGCCTAACACAATGTAGTAAATACAGTGGAAACGTGCTATAACGGCGATAGTTTTTAAATGCACTGTCATTTTCCCTATCATTTGAAAGGTACTTAACTTCGTTTATAACGAAAATCTGACAATGAAGCCTTTCGCTATATCGATAGAAACATTTGTAAACTCGTATTTTTAAAATGTTTAAATACATTGTATCGCAAGTAACATTCGCCCACTTGCCACGCGCAAGCCAGCCTTTGTTAGTCTGTGTGGCGACACTCGCGTCGGCTGGAGCTATCATAAGAGGAGCGGCAGGGTGTTGTGAGGGATAAGGAAGATGGTATTATAGTGGAGGGGAGAGGTACGAATGGGAGTAGAGCTATACTTTAGTTTAGTTGTTAAATAAAATGGGAATTTTGAATATTGCAGGTTTTTTATATTATTAAAAACGAATTTTAAATGCCAAAATTTGTTATAAAGTTGTCTTAGATTGTAAGGGCGTGACCCGGGAAAAGTTTTGTAATTGAAAAAAGTTATTTCATAAGTGGTGATTTTTAATGTGCAAAAACGGGAATTTGAATATTGCCGGTTTTAAAAGAATTAAAAATGGATTTTAAATGCCAGAGTTAGTTATAAAAATGTCGTAAATCGTAAAGGTGTGACCTGAGAAAAGTTTTGAAATTAAAATATTTGTTTTCCGTAAACTGTGATTTTAAGTAACTGGTATTTAAAGAATGATTTCACGAGTGATTTTAAGTTGCTGTTTTAGTAAGAAATACTATTGAAAGTTTACTAGCATGTTATTTTGTATGTTGAGGGGTTGATTTGGTTAAATTACGCTATTTCGTAGTGGGTGTGTCACTCTGCCGAGCGAGTAAAAGTTTGTTTGGAAACTTAGTTTTAAAATTTAAGTCGTGAAAAGATGCTGAGGGCGTGTAATTAATGATTTAAAACAGTTTGTTTAGTTATTATTTTTTCAATAATACTTTAAACCAATAATCAGTTTTGAGAAAAAAGCTTGAAAAAAAAAATTGTGATGTGCTGTTAGATGAAAGGTACCCTATGGTCGTTAAAAGACCTTTAAGAACTGCTGCGGGCGGCCGGCTTTATATTTCTTTTACGCGACTTGCTGGTTTTTTTTTGCCGCGTTGGAATGTCACCCCTGAAAAAAAAACGTTGTGTAGCCTCTTTCTTTCTTCTCAACCTGAGAGGCTGGCTATCCTCTGCCTTACACGGAAATAAAGAAGGTTTGGAGGAATTTATCGATCCACAACATGAATGAAAAAGGGAGTGGAGGGGAAACTTAAACATGTGGAAGCTGTGCTTTGAGGCGTGACAGGTTTGTAAAATGTTGGGAGAGAGGGGAGAGACAGGAGAAGAAGAGGTAGGTGAAAGAGAGAGACAAGGAGTAAAGTAGCACGCTGATTGGTAGGCAACTAACTCCATCCCGCAACCCGAAAATTTGGGGGAGGGAAAGAAGAAAGGAGGTGGAAGACACGTCGCGCGCGTCTGCTGGTCGTTATATACACTTCATAGGCATAGTTTACAGCATTCTTTAAACACAGGATCTACAAGAGCAGCCCGCAAGAACCTCCTGGTCGGAAGGGCAACACTGTACATTACACACAGTAAATTTGGGCACAACACTTTCGTACAGTCTAAAAAAAAAAAAGTAAATTGTGTTATAACGATAACTTGCTATAGTGATAATTAATTTTGCCATTGTCGACTATCGCTATGATGCGGTTCCACTGTACTGATACCCAAAGTGTGATCTATAGTTTGATATCACTTGTAATTTCATCACACTATGTGAATGGTGGAAGCTAGCTGAGCGATAGCAGTACCTGTCTGGTGAGCGGGGCATCACGGTGCTGAATGACGAAGGTGTGCCAGTGTGCGCGATCGAGGGACAGCAGCCGCTGGGAGCGCGCAGACAGGTTGCTGAAGCCTGCTTCCTGCCGCACACTCTGCAGCATCTCATACACCACCTCTGCTGACAGCTTCTTGTCCCGTGCCTGCACGTACACACACACATACTGAAACTTGTACATTACCCCACCATTGTCACCAGTGGCGTAGCCAGAAATTTCTCAAGGGAGGATACACGGATATTAGTGATGCTGACATGTGGTAATGAAGACAAATACTAGGACAAACATTACTTCACAATATAATAAAATGCATTACATACAGTTGTCGCGTGACAGTTTTGAGGATTATAGCACGCCTTTGGCTCACTTCCCTCACCCCCTTACCCCACCCCCTTCAACCTTTAGCGCACTTTGCTGTCGCCTTCGAATAGGCACGTGGCATGGAAAATCTCCAGACACGTGAAGCTGAAGCGGAGGCCCCCCCCCCCACACCCCCTTCATCTACCTACGCCTCCAACCCGCCAGCAGATCTGTCGAGAGTGCAGGGCTTTCGAGTTATCACCCAAAATTATCAGGCGTAGTTCGCCGGAACGCCGAAAATAAGCACCGCGGCAGAAATACCGACTAGCAGTATTGATGCCGAGGTATTATCCCCCCGCCCGCCCAGTTCCTTCAGAACGAGGACACGTGTGGTAAAAACCTTTGTTCGAAACTCACCACTTCACCCCTCCCCTCACCCCCTTCCCACCCAGGGCGCCACGTGCCGAGAATGTAGGCTTGCAGGCGGGCGTGTATAAAAACCCCTTTCCAAGAATGGGAGGGGGTCAGTCAGTAATCAGTCGTCAGTCAGTAATCACTCGTCAGTATTATCGGTCGTCACAGGTTCAGTCGATTGCTACCGCGCCGAAAGAGTAAGTCAGAGAATAGTTACTAAGGCCGGGATCTCGGAACCTGGCCACATCCGTCAGCCGCATCTTTAAGGGGTCAGTAATATCGGGACCGTCAGTCGATTACTACCGCCGGGTCCGGAAGTCGATGATCACCGAGCCAAGGGAAGAAATCGCGAGCAGACGTGAGAACGAGTCCAAAACCGCAGCCCAGAGAGGGTCCGCACCGACGGAACGGCTTCCAGGGCCGACCACTTCACTGGAACGCCACCACAGCTGACAGCACTCGCCACGGAGTTAAGTATGCAAATCACCGTCACAGAAGCCCCCGCCATCACGAAGTAATTCGCCCAGTAAATTCGAGTAGACAAAGTAAAACAGTACCGCACCTCGAACGTTTAATGTGGTGTATTTGTGAAAAACTATAAGATACAATATACCAGTACTTCTAATTACAACAGTGATAATCTACCTAATTTACAAAACCCGCAACCCCCCCCACGCACCTAATAGTCGGGGCCTGGGGGACATTAACTTTGACCGTATAAGCCGCCTTGTCTTTTACAGTGGGGCTTACATACGTCAAGTTAATTTGGCGCCACAACTGTGGGGCCTAGACAAGCCTACGTCAAGTTAATTTGGCGCACAACTGTGGGACCTAGACAAGCCTACGTCACAGTGAAACTTCACTGCTGCAAACCCTTTTATTAAAAGCATCTCTCTTTGAAGACCANCCTAGACAAGCCTACGTCACAGTGAAACTTCACTGCTGCAAACCCTTTTATTAAAAGCATCTCTCTTTGAAGACCAATTTTTGAGGAACTGTAAACAATTGTTTAAAAAAAAGTAGGAAATTTGATTACTTGATGGAGGAGTTCTGTGGGAATGGACAGAAGTTACTCGCAAGGTTTCAAGAAAGTAAGACAGTTACTGCAGTCAAATCTTGTGCTTGTAGACGACCTTGGTAAGCCCCTGATCCTAACATGTAATGCTTCAGAATATGGGGTAGGAGCAGACATAGCTCACGATCTGGATGAGGGAGAAGCAGCTCCAGCAGCATCTACTCGCGCAACTACTCGCGGCTAGACAAGGAGGCTGCAGCTGTAATATTTGGTGTTACCAAATTTAAACAGTATCTTGCTGGCAGGCCTTTTAAAACAGTGACAGACCACAAGCCACTTCTCAGACTACTGCATTCTAAACATGCCGTTCCAGAAACACTGTCTTCCAGATTATTATGATGTGGCCTAAGCTTCATTATGAACTACTTTACTTAAGTTGCCGGCAAGATATCTGGAAGCGCGCATGCCAGTGTGTTCACAGTAGTAATGCACAGTTAAAAGGAAGTGATTTTTTCAACGGTTGATTTTTAAAAGTGCTCATTTTACCATGAACATATTTTACCAATGTTACTGTACTAAGGCTGTTTGTGATTTAACAAGTTTTTCTGCAAGCCCAGTATGATATCTGCTTTTATGCTTATTCTGTATCCTTCTGCCATATGTAAAATTAATGTTGCACCAGACCTTATTGCTAAATGCATTCATCTGGTAAAGCTTTGAAACTGACAGGCGCGTAAACATGTCGCTGCCTTTCCAATTATTATTACTTCTGTACGCATAGAACAAATAGTTTCTCCACAAATTTAAAAACATTACTCTTTTAAAAGGACTCAAACAGACCAGACTAGATTTCTTACAACACTACAAACTTCACAGTTGATATGCCAGTTAGTGCATATGTTAAAATACGTACAGTTAGAGGCAGGGAGTACTTTCTTTCAAAACTTGTTAAAGTGCTCTATAAAGAGAGACCTAGCTACAGCTCAGCTGGAATGCGGCGCAATTCAGAAATATACTCCAGTCACGGTTACTGCCAACTTTCCTGAAGTTCTGCTAAAGTTCTACTTATAAGATATTCCTCCGTCTCATGCAAAAACAAAGCTTAACCGAGTCTAGAAAATTACACCAGAGGGACAATGCACTTCATTTGTGCACAGTAAGTGTAATTAGGTTTTTTATATGAACTATTTATTACTAGGCATTACCAACACACCTATTTTCTCCCTGTTTTATTCATATTAATTATTAACGAAAAATTATACTTTAGTGATAAAATAGAAGTAAAAGCTGAATGTAACCAAAAGTAAGGCATTTTAATTTTAACACAAGTATAAACGCTTATGATACACGACATATTTAGGAAACAACGAAGCTCATCGTACACGGGCTGATTTTTCATAGGTTTGATTCAAAAAGTGTGAAGAAATCACAAATAGACTATACTCCAATTTTTGAAACCATTAGTTGATGGGAAGGTTATTCACTTTGTTATATTAAAACAACACAGTATGATTTTGGGACAGGGTTATGGCAATGGTCTTAAAGTCTAAATGACAGTGCGGTCATTAGAAATGGCACGTTGCTAGGGCAACTGAGGGTGCAAAAGGAAGCTACCATGGCCTGTAGCAAGACAGTATTTCCCAGTATTCACCTTGAGTGATTACAGAAAACAGAAATCAGAATGACAGGAGAGTGAACCCAGGTCTACATGAATGTCAGACCCGTGTGTTACCAATACACCACTTTGCTCAATAACTTGTGAGAAAACTAACTACGTACAATAAAAATACAAAACGGAGTGACACATGACGTGATATTGAAGCTGGGTCATCTCTCATCCCCTGTGTATTTGCTACTGGCAGGTGCGTACGTGGAAATCCATGCATTTGTCCAGTGAACTAAGCTCCTCTGTGCGGAGTGCCTAGGCGTGCTCTATAGCCACGTACCAGTCCCTCCTTACCTCCATCCACACATCTCTCTCGAAAGTATTCACTTCCAAGGACGCAACCATGAACCTGAAATACGGTTTCAGATTCTTGTAGATGTAGATGCTGGAGCCAGAGGCCACGGCAATCGCTGCAATCAAGTTCAGCCCAATCAGACACTGCAACTGCATGCACCAGTGATGATCGATCCCGGTAAGTGTTAGCATTTATTATGCACAAAGAGACTGGGAGGATCACAGCTACAAGTGTCAAGTTTATATGTTAGTGTTTTAAGGGAAGATAGAACCAAATGGAATAGGAGTGTATATTGATATACAGCATAGTGACCTATGAACTGTATTACAAAATACATTTTTTAAGTTATTTTATTACAAAAATTGTGATAATTATATTTTGTATACTGTATTTTTAAGGTCTAGTCTTGTTGATACTACAGATTTTTTGTCCTAAAATTTATTTCTGTAATGATTATTTAACTCTGTGTCAAGAGTTGTAGAATGCCTGTTACTGCTTGAGTCAAGGATAAATCATCTCTTTCTTTGTTGTTTAAATCAATACAGACTTCAACACACTACAATTTCATACTTGGGTTAAACAAAGATTTGTTTGGATAAAAACAGACCCATAAACACACTATGTACATCTAAACCAGGGCTGCTCAACCCTATGCCCGCGGGCCACATCGTGGCCCGCGGACGAATTTTGAATGGCCCGCGCAAGNTCAGTGGCCCGCCAAAAATGTCTGAATCGTTCGTTTGGCCCGACTGTTAAAAAGGTTGAGCACCCTTGATCTAAACAATAAATTTATAATGACACAAGACCAAATTCAGAGTAAACAATTTTCAAAGTAATACTAACCTATTCTGTTATATATACATTTATGATTGACAACAATCTGCCATCGAAGCAGGTGGTACCCTTTTCCTGCCAGACTGGCGTATCCAGCAACATCACTTCCAAGCTCAGGTTGACCAGTAAAAGCACTGCTATTAGCATTGTCCCAACCATACGATTCTGACTCACTGTCTGAATTGCCCTCGTTTGGATTACCTGTTTCCTGATCTTCAGACTGTCCCCCACTATTACACTTTTCTTCAAATACACTGCTATCAGTCTTTCCCTGTACATCCTCTCCTCTTCCTTGGAAGCTGCGGCAAACACCAAATGTTGACGATTACGTCTGTACATGCCACCATCTGATTGGACTAGATATGATGTGGAAGCTGTGAGATACATTGGTGTACCTGACACTGTCCCATATGCACACAGCATGACACCCATTCTCCAGCTGAGGAAGTTCTCGTATCCTGTGACGTCTGTTGTACCACTGGGCCTGATACTCCTCCTTTTGGTCTAGTTTCCTATGTGTTTCCTTACTGAACATTTTTAGGCCATAGGGGTTGTTGGTTGCCTTCTGTTGCTTTGAGACCATGTGTACGTAGCTGGCTGAGCAAGGGTGTGGATAGGATACAGTGTAGTGGAGTTTGCTGGGGGAATTTGGTGTGCAAAGGTTTGCAGTACTGGAATCAGTGGTTGTGGAAAGATACGCGTGAGAAAACAGGCTTCTAGTGGCAGCATGTAAGGGGTGGACGGTATACGAGAGAATGAGCGAGCGAGTGGCGTGATATTGTTTACATATGTCACGTGTGTGTGACAGGTGCGGTGATACATCTGCCAATGCTGCGCACTGCTTGCACGTGAACTGACTGTCTTGTGTTGTCAGCCTCTTGCCAGGTTGTAAACATCACCCATGAAAATGCATTGCACACACTTCGCGCACTAACACGTCTTCGTTTTCACCCCTTCACACATTGGTCTATGGCAGGGATGGTCAACCTGCAGCATGCGTGCCACAAGTGGCATGCGGACAAGAATAAAATTTTAGTGTAAAAATTGCAAAATTACAAAAAACAAAAATTGTTATCCAAAATTTTTGTTATTGTCTCTTGCACTCTAGCACTGTGTCCTTTTTTAGGTTTTAGTAGTTGGCCGTAGCATAGTGTATCGATGTGTCGCTAACATTTTTACTTGTTGCTAATAAGAAATTTAGCCACCGGACCAACTTCCGAGCTCTCACCAGATCCTGTGAAAAAATCACCAAGTTGGAAACACTATAGATAATGGTTGTTTACCATTCCGTTCCCCTCCCATCAGTCTTGTGTAGTGTTCTCTAGTTGAGTGTTGGCAAGTGGCACATTGTTATTTCGTTTTCGGCTGTGCGCAAGTTGTTTTTCCATCAATTATGTCTCTTAGCAAGCCTTCTACTTCCAAACGAAAGTATGAGGAAGATATTGCTCTCAAGGATTTCGACATAGTGTGGAAAGAACAGTTTTTATTCACAAAACAAAACACACTGAAACCAGTTTGTTTGATTTGTGGGGCTTGTGTTGCTGTTCCCACAAAAAATTCAATTTAGAGCGGAATTTCAAGAAAATGCATACGGATTTCAACAGTAAATATCCTGTAGCCTCAACTTTACGGATGGAGTTTATAAATAAATAGAAAACACCTCTGCATGGACAACAAACTTTATTTCAGATAAATAGTGCAGAATTGGCTACCATTCGCAAAACACTGTGATGCGACATATAGATGAAATGGTGGACAGTGTTAATCCACAATTTGCTTCCTTGTTAGATACCTGTAAATATTTTTCCTTGACTTTGGACCAAAGTTGTGATACTACCGTTACAGCACAATTAAGTGTTTTTGTACATTGTATCAATGACAATTTTGATTAAATTGAATAACTCCTTGACTTGCGCCAAATGATTTCAACTAAAGGCGAAGATATTTTAGAAGAAATAAAGTGTAATTGAATGCAAAAAGATGCAGATGGCAAAATTAGACATTCCATGACTGGTAAGACAATAGGGTGTGTGGCCTTGAATAAGGAATATTTACAAAAGAATATACTTAAGTACCACTGTATTTCACATAAAGAAGCACTGTGTGCCAAGGATTTAAATTTATTGTCTGTTATTGATCCAGTGGTGCAGTGTGTTATCAAAATTCGGGAATAAGCATTTAAAAAAAACTTTTCGCTATTTGTTTTTGGATGAAACGGAAGAGGATTGAGAATTACTTCTTCATTGCAGTGTAAGTAGGTTATTGAAAGGCCAGGCACTTCAGAGATTTTGGAAGCTGCAAAACAAAGTTTTGAATTTTTTACAAAAGATCAAAAAGCTGCCTGATGAGTGTGTACTTCTTACAAAGGAAGAATGGCTGTGGGATTTGGCTTTCCTGACACACAATGGGCCATCTGAACAATTTGAACTTACATGTGCAAGGTAAAAACTGTCTCTTCTCAGTGTTGTTCAGTGCAGTATCATCTTTCAGAGATAAACTTCTTTTTTACACTGATTTTTCACAAATGCGATTGACTCACTTTTCACGAATGCAAGTGTTGGCAGGAAATTTTGAAGTTCCACAAAATTGTGACAAACACAAACAACTTACATCTATGTTACAAAACTCATTTGAAATTAGATTCTCTGACTTTCGAGGAGATGAAACAAAATGTTGAACTGTTCACTAACCCACTTTCAATTTCCAATGACGACCTTGTTCATTATCCAGCAGAAATTCAAACACAAATACTAGACCTGCTTGACCATAGGCTTCTTAAAAAAAATAATAAGGCGATTATTAGTGTAACGATAAACCAAAGTTTGACTAAATTTTGGAAATTGGTACCAGTCAGTAACTTTGAAAATTCACATATCCTGGCCCTTAGATACTGTTGTCAGTTTGATTCAAAATATGTTTGCGAACAATTGTTTTCAGTCATGAACATAAGTAAAAAAAATACAGATCTAAAGTAACAGATGATCATCTCAAACATCTAATCTTGCTTGGTTGCTCAAAAATAAATCCTAACATTGATGAAATCATGAAGCACAAGCAGATTCAAAAACCACATTACATTAATTATCTATATTTTATCATTTATTTGTTAATTGTATAATATGGCATTTCTTGTGACACGTTTGAGGTACAGTGTTCTAAATGTGGCACACCTCATAAAAAGGTTGGCCACCACTGGCCTATAGCACTGTGTCGGTTGGTAACCTGGACCAGTTAGCACGTCCCTGTAAGCTGTGGAAGTTTTCATTTGAATTGTTGGAACATTGTTGATATTTCACTCCTGCTGACAGAGAGTTTGACAGCAAATAGGCACACTATATGGTATATTTGAGTACAAGCATAACACTTTAGTGTGGGTATACCCTGTCCTGCACAAACTAGGCTCGCACACGTAAATTTTGTTGATCGAAAAGTTGAAAAAAAATTGTTTGCTTTGGCCGGAAAATTAGATTCACACTGTCCATAGCATTATGGGTGCTCGCAGTGTGGTTGATTATAGAGCGTGGTTGATCATAGAGCATGGTTGATCATAGGGCTGGTCTTGCAATTGCATTGACAGTGGCGTGCGCTCAGCTCGTACTTCACCACCACATCTTGTAGGACGGGACGGGACAGATACAGAGGCATCGAGACACCTGCATGTGTCTGGCCAGTCATTGTGCAGTATGGCAGCCGGGTCAAGGCCACAACCTACCCCTCGCTGGAGATTCCCTCCCTGCACCCTCTTGGAGGGACGTACCAATCAGGGGTGAAGAGGTGTGCACGCCTGTACACACGTTCTGCAGCATTGATCAATGACTCCCTCTGTGGAGGAGCGGTACTAAAGTGGGCAGGCCCGCCCGCTGCTGCTGCAAGGTGGTGGAGGAGGTGGGGGTGATGCCGCTTACATAGCGCTGTCCCCAAGATGGCAGATTTGCCAGGAGTGTCCTGTGTTGTAGGTACAATGGTGAGCTGGTGAATACTGGATTTTGGCACACTTTTCACCCATGTGCTACAGCGTCTCCGGGTGTCGTTTCGGCATTGAATCATCATCTAAATTGCTCATAATGCTCCCAAAGCACAATCTTGATGCAGTTTGGGGAAAAGTACGGAAAATTACTGATAAAAGTTTCTCGAACAGCAAATAATTTCTAGGTCGAAATCTTTTGTGTCTGAAAAGGATGAGGGAAGGGTATGCCCCACAGAAGGGCAACATTTAACACTCTGGGACAGGTGTATAACGGTTTTGAGGGAAGGTGGCAAAGTACAGAAATGATGTTAATGTGAATGTAACGTGTCTTAAGCACCAGACACCGTCAACAGGCGGTGTCATGATGATGATGATGTTGGTGATCTCAGGGCCGTGCTGTTGTCCACCCGGGCGTACTAAAGTCCCTTGATAATAATGATTATCAAGTCATCCCAAGGATTAAGGTGAGGTCAGGCTCCCCTCACGCCTAAAGCTTACATACATGCGCCTTGTGGGCCTGTTCAGGCTGACCCACACATCTTGAGCAACTGGATAAGTATCATTTTGGCTAGGTTGGCCGAATGAGAATTTATTGAGAATATTCTGGAAGGCAGGTTATGGGGGTCCTGCACCCCTAAACGCTGAGAAAGCAGTGCTCTGTCTTTACTTGTTTGACGACTGCAACATCAGAAGATCCTAAGTAGGGCTTCCAAGAGTACTCAATTAATTGTGAATTGCCTGTATATGTATTTACACACAGGGATTATTTTCAAAGGCTCTACAAGTAAACTGTTCCCAGAAAAAAAAACATATCTAGTTGTACCGTATAGCATGAATGTTCTACTTGTGCAGTCTGCACATGATGTTACTTCCAGCTGATATACAAATTTATATTCACAATGCCTGTGCAAACACATTTCAAAATCACAATTTTACTGGTTCTGAAATATAAAAATACTAAAAAGCTGCTCACTTGTAGAAAAAAAGATGATTAATACTGGTGAAAAATGTTGTAAATTATCTCACAATATGATGTTCGGCTCTCAAGACCTCAATGTTAAGAGCAGCCCAAATCTATTCACTCACTCACTCGCAATATGTATATCATTAAAAAAAAAAAAGTATGTGCTTTAGTTTTCTGCAAATAAGGACATTTTTGCATAACTGTTTGCTGTTCCTACATATTTTTTATAGAATAACTTTTGATAAACAAACCTGAATATAAATTAAGAAAATGTATTTGAGGTTCCTTTGTTTCACATTCTTTTACGAATGGTCTGGTTTATTTCATTTGTATGTTTCTGAAGAAGTGACACATGATTATGCACAAATTTAAGACTCCTAAAAGTTTTGTTCACGAGCTCTTAATAGTGTGTGATGTGTACAAACTGACTGGTGTTTGGCAGAAGTCGCAGTAGTAAAGTGCTGCTGACAGCCCCAGCCAAGCACACTACTCAATATTTATTTAAAGAGCTAGGCGAACCAGCCAGCTGTAGATGTACCTGGGATGCGAGGCTCATTGAGGTCCATGTAGAAGGCAGCGACGCTATTGGGGACGTCGAGCAGCGTCAGCTCCGTCATCAGGTACGTGCCCTTGTACACCTGCAACAAACGAGCTGCGTCAGTTCCCTTGCACACTGCGGCTCCCAGCACTCAACAGCCGACAGGCGGGCACGCTGACTGCCACTGCCATCCTTTCACAAAAATGACTAACTACTGCCTAATATAGGCTATTCACAGTAAAGTGAGCACTTTTGAAAACCCTCTCATTTGGATTAATAGTCAATAAATATATTTTATTTCAGCCTTTGACTTTAATTTCTGAGTGCAATGCAATATACACTCTGTGTTTATTACATACATGGCAATATTTATTTAAAAAGATTGTAAAAATATTTTTAAATGTCTGAAAGGAAAAAATAATTAAGGCATCAAAAGTACTCACTTTACAGTGAACAGCCTAAACAAGTTTTAATGTAAATAGGATATAGTCAAGTTGAGCAAAATAATTTTTCTGAAAGCATGAGTCTGTTGAAAACCTAAACATCAACAAATGTCCATGCTGCTACTTTAAGAAGTGATTTAGACTGTTCTAAGAGCTGTTAATGAGCCTACATTAGGGACATATGTAAAAGATGGAAATCATTCTGCCTCATCTCTAATCTTTGTCACAGTGAGGCAGCCCCCCCTAGCACCGCTACCCCCTACCCACTCACCATTGCCTTACGCGAGCCATTGTAACCACCAGAGCATCATTCTCACAGCAGCTGTGTGTTCCTCCCGGCACAAGTACTCTGTCTTTGTCTTGGGCAGACGCTCCTAGTCTCTTTTGAAGACACTACTGGAATTCCCTCCGCTGCACTTTCATAAGCTTGCATAGTGAAGTGTAGCCACGACCACTTTGTAAGTCAAGAGTAGTGTCTTCACAAAACAGGCTGCCATGACATGGAGCAGTCAGTACTCAAGAATTATAACACCAATAAACCTACAAGTTTCACAGATATTCAAATTGCATTCAAATTCACAGTGAACCTAGCTATGGGAAAAAATTTTGTTCAATTTCTTCCACAAACAAAAATTCTATGGTAAATTCATATTCCATGTAGGTGTAGCTAAAACAAAAATGATGTAATTTTGATCTGCACTCTATAAATGTTGTGTACTCTCAGTGTGCAAAAAACAGACAGGCGGATCCAGCCACAGGATGTTCATGATAGAAACTACTCTCGTCAGAAGTGGTGGTGTGGGAACACATGTGTGTGCCTACCTTGAGCCGTGCATTGGCAGAGCCCGTGCCCAGGTCGGCCACTATCAGCTTGTGGTCTCCGTTAGCGTTCAGGTCTGCCAGCGCCATGCATGCGCTGAAGGTGTAGATGTTGGCGTGGTTGTCGCTGAATGCGTCTAGCCAGCGCTGGTGGTTCAGCATCCTGCAACAAACTACATACTGCCAACTGTGCAACACAGCTATGCACAGTAACAACAATTGCAACAGGACTTCACAACTGCAACCTGCCCCAAACTACATATGTATCCTCTTCGTACTCAGGGGCCACGGTGGCTGAGTGGTTAGACTGCTCGCCTCCCACCAAGTGGGAATTGTGCCAGATGATGCCGCTGGTTGGCGGGTTTTGTCTGGGATCTCCCGTTTCCCCGCGCTGCTCCATACGCACCTCACTTCACCATCACCGGCTCTCAAGACCTGGCTGTTAAGAGCCACCCAAATCTCTTCACTCTTCACTCACCCTTAGAACTCATCAATTATGAAGAGTACATTCACGGTTGCATGCAACTTTTCTGAGCCCTGCTAAAGTTCTACTTTCAGGATATTCCTTCACCTTATGCAAACAAAGTCTAAACAATCACACCAAAGGGACAACAAACTGCATTCATGATTACTCAGTTTAATAACATTTTCCATGAGAAATATTTCTTACTGGGCATTACCAACACACCTATTTTCTCAATGTTTTTATTTATATTAAATGCAAATGCAATATCATCATTTATAAATAGAATATAACTAAAAGTTCAATGTAGACAAAAATATATTTTTTCAACAGTTTGATTCAAAAAGTGTGACAACGCTGCCACTAGACTATATCATCAGAGATTGGACTGAAACAGTCAGTGGCTCGGTCAGTCTTCTCAACACAAATTTAGTAAAAAAAGCGCTCGGGGTGCAATGCTGCGTCAATGTAAGTTGTTAGTGTGGGACGAAAGCACAATGTCACACAAAAAAGCGATAGAGACCCTAAATAGAACTCTACAGGATATGCAAAATGATGGTTTCAATGGCGGAATGGTTGTATTACCTGCTGGTGACTTCCGCCAAACTCTACCGGTGATTTAGAGGGGCATACCTGCAGATGAAATTAAAGCCTGTCTCAAATCGTCAAGTTTATGGGCAAATGTCAAGAAATTCAGTTTGCAAACAAATGTGAGTGCACCTCTACAATGACGTTGATACAGGACATTATGCTGATACACTATTAAAAATTGGAGATGGGTGATTAGAAACAGATACCGAGGGTTGTGTGTCACTAACGGGGGATTTTAAGTAATTTGGTGCAGAGTGATACGGAACTGATTGTCAGTGTTTACCCAGATCTACAAAGAAATATAAACGACGACCAGCGGCTATGTAAAAGAGTGATTCTAGCACCAAAAAATGACATTGTTAGTTCTCTGTTCTGTGTTTATGATCAGTGGCTGTCTACTAACATATACCGTTATTTCTCCCTATAAGTTTGTTACTATAACCACGCGAGCAACATTCAATGACAAAGTTTTTCACCTTGCACTCATTGAAATTGAAATTGAAAAGCAAGTGCAGACATTGTCAGGGAACAATATAAAAAGCATGAACTTTATTTAAAAAAAAAACCTAAACAATAAATCTGTAGTCCACATGTGTGTAAATGTGTATGCATTATTGTGTGTGTGTGTATATATATGTGTATGTGTGTGTATGTGTGTATAGAGAGAGAGAGTGTGTATAGAGGGAGAAAGGGAGAGACAGGATGATGAGAGGATGAGAGGGAGCATGAGGGGAAGAGAAGTAGGTTGACAGGGGAGAGGTGGAGAGGGTGGATGAGAGGGGGAGGGGACGGTGGGAGACACACACACATACGCATATATGAGATATGATATAATATATAATTAGCGAAAAGTTAAAATAATATTTATGAAAATTCTATATCATGTATTGTTTTACCTCTTTTAATTTCTTTCTTTCCTTCCTTTGTAAATAAAATAAACAAATCTTTCATTTCTAAGTATAAAATATCACATTTTTAAAACATTTTGTAAACACAGACTACATTTTTTTTATCAAAATGTGTTTAAGTATCTGATAATTTTCATTCTCTGTATTTTTTATGTAATTTAAGGTCATGTAGATTTAAACTCAACATGATTAATTAATTTTGTCAGCAACTACACACTTTTTATTTATTATTTAAATAATAAAACTTA
The DNA here is from genome assembly GCA_002778355.1 of Clitarchus hookeri. Classification (NCBI taxonomy): domain Eukaryota; kingdom Metazoa; phylum Arthropoda; class Insecta; order Phasmatodea; family Phasmatidae; genus Clitarchus; species Clitarchus hookeri. The sequence goes on from NQII01000110.1 coordinate 498,784, forward strand.
ACTAAAATATAAAAATATGTTAAATAATATTTATAAGGAAATATATTAGTTGAAATTTTATTTTATACAAATACACAACAGTTTAGATACAAAAAGTAGGAAATGTGACTAAGAAAAAAATATAGAAATGTGTGTAAATATAAGAAATCCAGTCACTGCAAAAAATACAGAAATGAAATGCATAAAAATATTGTAAGAGTAATAATCATACAAAAAACATAAAAAGAAAAAAAAATTAAATTATTAAGAAATGTTTCAACTTTAAAAATATAGTCATAACATTTTAAAATAATTTTTAGTTACTAAATGCTAATGAATAGAAAAAATTGAACAAAGAGACTTAAACTCTTTTAATTAATAGAGAGATAGTTTTACATTTGTAAATAATATAAAAATTAATACAACAAAGCAGTATATAAAAATAAAAAAAGCTAAGATTTAATATAAAATTAAAATCGTCAAATGTCAGTTTTGTAGTTATTTTTCTTAAGAAGTTATGAGAAAGAAAACCAAAATTATAATTCAATAGAATGTTTCATATTGTGACAAAATTCAACACCTTCATATTAAAAAAAAAGTGATTTTCGGAATAAATAACCATTTAAATGAAAATAGAAAACTTACAACTATTAAATAATATGATGCAGAATAGCGTCCTGCCTCTCGAACCGTTTGCCACGCCGCGCGTCCACCGCATCAACCGGCACCCGTGTCTTACCAGTATGAGTGCCGATCACAGAGTGTAGTGCGAGTGTAAGAAAGTGCAGGGTAGCATAACGACATACCACCCCCCGCTCCCCGGACAGGTAAGGGTGCGTTATAACGGACCACACGAGCAGAAAAATTGCAGGGCAATACAATTTTTATCAATCCACAGGAAAGAAAGACACACCAAGCATGTGGACGTTTAAGGACGCCCCTACAGGTGTTTCAGGGTTTAATTGTGTTCATTTTCAAATGTATGTGTTTTTTCATTTCTGTTGTTTCACTCACATTTCATGCCATCCACATCTCATTTGTATTTGTTATGTACTAGGGAATATTGTGTGTTTAGTTTGTTTCAATTGTTGCAAGTTTCTAGCAGGCCTAAAATAATGCCGAGCAAGCCCTTCTAATGGAAAATTACTAGGCGTGGGCAACTTGCATGACTATAGCTTTAATACTTCAAATAGCGCACTTAGTGTGTTATGTTTCCAAGGAGGCTGACAGCTGGCTTTGGAAGTGGCTGGTCATTGTCCCCACAGTTAGTGCCTTGCGAGCTCACCAGATTCAGTCGCCATCTAGCATCTCAAGCGGTCGCTTCGCGCAAGCTCCGGGTGAACTCAACTTTTGTGCACCGATCATGTAATTTTCAATAGTAATGTAACTTCTCGGAACCTTTTTATTTCAATCTCACCCAGAGTTGCCACCCCTTCTTCCCCAGGACTTGCATCGCCTCGGGAAGCGTAACTTCACAAGTAAATCCACAATGGCCATTAGCGTCTTTTTTTCAGTTTAGCTCACCTGGCGGGCTGCAGGCCAGAACCAGCGTAAAGTTTTCACCTGAGAGTGATGCAAAGTATTTCGTGCAAGAGTAATTACACCCAAGTTTTCAGACTTTGTGTCTTTTATTTCGAGCACTGCCTTCAGGCGTTACGGGACCCAGGGCCCCTACAACACTACTTTCACCTTAATTTCACGTAACTCACCTAATTAATAAACATGCTCAACACAGAGCTTTTATCAGTAAAATGTGTGTGGGTCAGCCTGATTAGGCTCACCTCATTCCGACGTAAGTATATGGCATAAGGAACGCCTGGTTCTCCTGTCCAGAGGGGCTCATCCATCAATTCACCAAGGGACTATGTACATCCGGGTGAACGGCGACCGTACCCTGATATCATCATCATCAGCAGCAACCACCGACACGCCTGCCGATGGTGTCTGATGCCTAGTCGGGTATCCAACTCCAAAACCCACCAAACAATGTTTTTCACCGCCCCTCAAAATTTCCATTAACCCAGCACCACCCAGCCAACAGGCGTTAATTATAACCCATGTTCAATTACAACCAATAGTTAGAGATTCCTGGTATAGATAAACTTTAAATATTAAACCATACTATATTTATAAAAATGGTTTATGTAATACATTACCTACAGGAATTAATACATGCATAATAAAATCAAAGGTGATTCAAACATTTATCAAAATTATGAGTATAATATCTCATTAATGTTTTGGTCTAACTAAATTTTCAGATTATGTAAGAAATTTACAATAAGAATTTTAAAAAAAACATGATGCACAGTAAAAATATTATGTGTAAAGAAGTTACAGATTCAGTAAATAATGATTTAAAAACCTTTGCATATCAAAATTACTTTGGGATGACACAAATGTTATTTAGTGTAAATAAGCTAAATTTTATTAAGTAAATTACTTTATAAAATATATTTTAAAAAAAGTTGATTTTATTGAAAGTGTGAACTTTGTAAAAAGGACTGTAACTCTAAGTTGCAGTAGTACAACATATTCAATTAAATTCGATAGGAAATTTTGTTGAATTATATAAACATTATTTTTATTCAAGCAAAAGTAAACTATTAACAAGCACAGACAGGCATTATAAGCAATGCTGCTAATGTAATATCATTTTAAAAGTAATTTTTAAAAAGGTGCTTTATGTAATTTAAAAATGTATATTGAAAGTCAGGGAAAAATGCAAAATGTTGTAATTGAATTTATATTTTTATTCCTAAATTTATTTGTAGATACAAATTTAGAGGAAGCTGTAAATATTGAAGGGGGTTCTACAAAAAACAAATCAAAGCAAGAAATAATAATAAATTCTAAATTATTTTCAATGCACGAGTAAAGTAAGTATAGGTTGTTCACAGTAAAGTGAGCACTTTTGAGGCCCTAGTTACTATTCTCCTATCAGCCATTATTTATCCTACCAACACTTTTTAAATAAATATTGAGATGTAAGAATTAACACAGTCTATATATTTCACCAGACTCAAAAGTTAACGTCAAAAGCTACACTAAAATAGGTATATTTATTTACTATTGTTAAAAATGGAAGGTCTTCAAAATGTGCTCACTTTACCGTGAATATCCTATAAACCAAATTCATTACAAAACTATTACATTTTACATTAAAATTAATCAAGAATGAGGATGTATATTTGGTTTTATGAAAATAAAATTATTCATAAAAATGAAATTATAATTATATTTTCCTGCCCATGACAGAACTGAGCCTGCAGCCTGCACCTTCCTGCCGATCTCCCGACAATAATGCACGGCACCGTATTGTGTTTGTATTATACCAGGTTTAAATAACTTAATAATCACTTTAAATACATAACTTTTGCCATCATGCTGTACAGAGGTACCTGGATTTAACAATGTTCATGCAATTTATTATAAATGTTTGTGTACTGTTATACCACCTTTGAATGTTCTATGTTTCTAAGAGATATCTATAACACACAAACAAATAGGTGGGTAACTAAATTAGTGAACTGATTTTATTTTTCTTACTCTTTCTGCAAACTTTCGTCAACTTTTGAGCATAAGCAGTGTTGACGACTAGCATCTTTGTCTAAGAAATGCCTCTCTTCCAATTTGCCATCAATAGTTATTGTATGGGCTGTTCATAGAGAATTGAGACTTTTGAAATCAACATTCAAAAATGCCCCTGCCCCTGCCGGCATGTTATATTTCAACATGGCAACATTAATGCTACATATGGTGGAAGAATGCATGATGTGCATGCAAGTATATCTTGAGCGGGGCTTTCAAAAGGGCTCAGTTTACATTGAATAGCCCTTAAGAGTATTTTGCAAGATGAGGACTTTTGTGTGGTGTCAATTTATTTATGACACCATCATTAGATTAGTTTACATCAAGCAAATTAGTATTTGCCCAAGATAAACATGAATTGTGCTTATTTTCTGCTAGACTTATAACTGGCATTAAAAATGATAATTAAGTTATAATTTGTAAAAAAAATTCAAATTGTGATAAACATATTTTAACAATGTTCTGTAGGCTGAAATTACTTAGGTAAAATAAAATGTTTCTTTTATTTAGCACACAGCATTATGATGTGCATTACATTAAATAACTCATTTTTATTTAAAATAAACTTAGGATATTGAACATAAAGTACTGCCAATTGCTGTCAAGCAAGTGCATGTATTTAGACAATGTGTTGTGGAAACACAAATTAAAAGTGAGCCCATTTTGCAATACAGATACATGATTTCGGTGTATTGTGCAGCGATTCAAAACTTCAATTTTATTTATGTTCTGGAGGAAGACATGTTCTTCAGTTATGCAACATATTGAAACAAAAAAAGGGCCATCCCATTAACGTGGTTTCAAATTTCCAAAGATGATATGTTTTGAATACAGTACAATCCATGTGCCCGAATGAAGTGCGAGCTACTCATCTTTCACTTAAATGTACATTTATCACCAAACTAAAACTCATCTATCGACGCATGGTCGATACCAAGTCGGCGTTGAAGGTGGAAAGGGGCAATTATTCTAGCACGATCCAAATTAATCGCGTGGCGTCACGTAAAATGAAATCGTAAAGTAAAAAGTGTAATCCGACACAATACTGCTCCTCCACTTAAAATACATATATAATGCTTTACCTAAAACCGCTCATGAATTCCATTTGAAGAGTAGGACTCGAATGTTTGTTTTTTTATTTCCATGGTAACGGCCATCGCTTAAAAATATTAAAAAATACTTCATCATAATAGTGGTCATCGTCTATCGATAGTTGAGAAATAGAATTCGTTACTCTTAAATTTTAGGAAATATCGATGAAGCAACTAGAATATAGAATTTCACAATTGTTGCAAGAAATCATAATAATTAACCAGTTTTTTTTTTTTTTTTCGAAAAAAAAAAAAAGATCGTTGGAAAATAAACAGCGCAATGGTTTGTGTATGAATGATTTTGAAAATTAAATTTTTAAGTCCTAAAAATATGTAGTTCTTATGAAATATAAAAAATATATATAAATTTGTAAACAATTATTGTTTAATTAAGGGAAAAATTCATACAAATTTAATAACAACGATTGATTACAGGGATGGAATGACCGAGATGTGGGTATGGCGCCTGATTTCGCCTTTTCTTAAAGTAGTAGAATTATAAATAAAATAAAGTAAAAATGTGTACCTAAATTTAATACATGAAAATTCGTCACTTCAGTAGTAAAGAGCAACCAGGGTATTGCGGAAGGGATCGGAATTTCTGACATACACAGTACAAATTTTTAGGGGCGCTGGATAGCTGTAGTGTTTTACATGGTTGACGTGGACCACTCCCGTGTGGTCTGGCACGGCCACTGTCATCATGTCATCGACCCACAGTCGCTGCACCAATGAGTCCCACGGAACACGCACGTCGTGCGTCCCGATGTGTGTCCACATCGTTCACTTGGGAATGGGTCATGACCCGATATCGAGTGATCCAACCGAGTGCCCGTGGTGTAACTAGAGAGAATGGAGTAATTAGGATATGATTCATGTGTTAGAATGTGTATTAAATAGCATTACAATTTTTCGCTCATGGGCAAATGTTCGTGAAATTTGCCTTTAGGGGATTGCGAAGTAGAGAATAAATGCACGCCACGTGCATATTTAATGTGGTGTGAAGTAGCAAGGCTAGGGTATTTCAAGTGTTCTATATAATTTTCTGAGTGCAATTGTGTTTCTAATCAAGCCAATTAGTGCTGTGGGAAATAATTAGTCTCTCTTTCAACCTGACCGTTCTGGTCGTACAATTCCCCAAAATGTAATATATCTAAATTTCCCACATGCTCTGCAAGGCATCACATAATCATGTATTGTATTTAAATTAGTGATCAATTAAGAACTCTTAACTCTCTACAGTGTGTGTGTGTATGTTATACGTGTTTATGTAATGAGGTCAGTAAACTAAGATACCTTGCGGGATGGCATGAGCTATCGGCGAGGACGGGGTTTCGCCAGCACTACCCCGGGCAGTCTGATTCCACGCGTCTTAGGTACTGCACTTGCGTCGCATCGCAGGGGACTTTCATACTTTGTTTTAAACATTTAACTGCAATAGATTAACGTAATTTACTGGAACTTTTATTTTGTTATCAACAGTCTTCCCCGCTTTCGCAGCACACATCCGTCAGCTCAATTTACCGACCCAGGAGGTTTAATTACTGTTGTAAGTTTTCGTGCTATTCTTGGCCTTTTTGTACAGTAACGGCCGCTCGCAGGCCTTGTGAGTCAGGTCCACTTTAGTTTGCATTGTTAGGGCATGTCAATTTGGAGGGCAAAAATTAAAATTCGTGATTTTTGTGAATGAAGGGGTCCAAAAATGTACCTTTTGATATGTAATATCCTAATATAAAAGATTTTTCCTTAATCATAAGGATTTACCTTGGTAAATTTGCGCTTGATTATAATCTATATTGAAATTTCCAAAAAAAAAGGGGATAACTTAATATTAACTCCAACAAAATTTGCTTAAAAAGTGGTTTAATGAGCTCAAAAAATGTTATTTATATTTTGTCTTTATTATGAAACATTGTAAACACAGTGTAAAAAACGTAAAAAGCTTCAACCAACAATATTTATCAAATCTTGCTTCGATTCATTCCTTTACATCGTTCTTCTGCTTGCTTCCTGGCCTCTAATGAATCCTTCTCGTTTCTCATGAGTATACACTTTGCCAGAAGCCTCTGTTACTTGTTTCACACACCTCCCTATGGACTGTCCATGACATGGCCACTTTGGAACTTGCATTGACTCTTCAACAAACTTTCTTATTTCTGATATTTTGAGTTTACAAGTAAGTGGAGGTTCATATACTTTTTCTGACCAGTCTATCAGTTCCAAAAGGGAAGTTGCATTTGGATTTACTGCAGGTGTTTTCCTAGGCCGAACAGATAGGTCTCCTGGTGTATCATCATCTTCATTCCTTAATTCAATTATCTTCTGGACCCCTGCTTTCCTTTCTTCTGGGTCTTCCGAGCATAAAAGTGTCTGAAGCACCATTTCACTAAATGCGAACCACGATGAACGTTGAATTGTTGGCAAAACAATATATGCTACTGCCTTCTTCTGAGATTTTAGGAGCTTCAATTGATAAAGATGGTTGCGAGGTCCTTCCACCCAAGATAATTTCAATTTAATTGTAAACCAGCAGGGATAGTAAACGCCAAGAATGTATTCCACAAGCCGTTGTAACGTCTTCAAGTTGTTGTCATTAAAGCCATGTTTTGAAAACCTTTTTGCAGTTGTTAACCACCGAGAGTGGCTTACGGGACCAATTTCTAGTAATGCCAGATCAATTGTAAGTACACCTGTCCTTATGGCCTGAGTTATCCTGTAACCACAAGCCTGATCTGTAGAGAAATCTTTGACAACAGTGTCATTCAATGGAACCAAAGGCTCTGGAAAGGATATTCTGACAAATGAGGGATTGATTTCAAGTTCTGTTGCAGCACCAAGCATGTTGCCAATCTTACCACTCCACTTGTTGTTAGACAAAGTTTTTCCATCCAACTTGGTGATCAAGTGCCGCAAAGGTAGCTCATTAGTATGAAGAGCACAAACCAACCAGATGAGTTTACGATTCAGCTTTGCCTCAACCCAATGCACGACCCCTCCTTCCCAACCTGTGTTAACATTCATTGGGTCACCACCAATAGCCTGCAAACTTTTATCAATGCTATTTTTCTTAAAAAAATCCACAAGATGGTTAGCAATAACTTCAGCAGGTTTCCTTTTCGTTAAGTCTTTCTCTGGAGTAAAATGGCAATGATACCTTCCACCTGGCTCACTGCAAACAGTGTAATGATCTTCTTTCACAATACTTGGAAACTGATGACGAGTTATTTGCCTGTAACAGAACTTTAGAGAAATTCTGACGTCCATCAAAGAAGATACATTCAATATTGCCTGTCCTGCATCGAGCATGAAATTCTTCATCAAGTGCTTTCATGACTTTTTCTTGTGCCCTTTTTACTTAACTTGTGACATTCTCTACACTCTGTTCCCTTAGCAGAAGCCCATATCTTAGAACATAACGCAGAGTTGGGAGTTCGGAAGGCAGCATTTCTTGACCAGTTCCAATGAAGTTATTCATGTGAGTGGAAGTTGCCAATCTTGTCTTCCTTCTACTAGCCATGGTTCCGAATTTTCAGATTTTGAAATTGGAAGAAACTATGTACAAGAACTAGTGTTTATTAATAGTCAAAGAGAGAAGGTTGGATCTGTTGGACAGCATCAAATTGCATTACCAGGTCTACCTGAGCACAGGACAAATTAAAAAGCAGAAGAGGCAAGAATGTGCCTTTTCACTTCCAGTTTTCCTCTGCCAAGTGATATGTTTTTGGCCTTTTCCCAGTTTTCTTCTATCTTCTTCAGGACTGTTCTCTTAGCAGAAGCCCATATCTTAGAACATCACACAGAGTTTGGAGTTCGGAAGGCAGTATTTCTCGACTAGTTCCTATGAAGTTACTCATGTGAGTGGAAGTTGTAATCTTGTCTTCCTTTTACTAGCCATGTTTCCGAATTTTCAGATTTTGAAATTGGAAGAAACTATTCGTGCCTGGAAAAAGAAAATGTTACTATTTGTATGATAATAAAAATCAATAAAAAGACACTCAGCTGCAAATGAGAATGTCTAGTTAAAACACTTTTACGAGCGGCATAAAATATTTTTACAGATGTCATAGTATAATATAAGTATATTCTTAACTTTAGAGCAGAAGTACAAATAGAAATAATGATAAGAAGGCACTTCTTGAGAGAAGACAGTTTGCTGCGAATTTTACATGAAACGTGAAAATATCACGAAATCGAAGTACCTATTTACCAAGCAAACCAATGTAATTGCCAGTTCATGTAAATATATTTGTGAATCACTAAACAATATACAATTTTTGACCCCCTCCCCTCATTTTTTTGAAAAAGGAAGTAAAAAAATTTGACACACCCTATTGCATTGTGTACATGTAACTGTGTACACTATTAGGCACAACAATTGACTTGAGTTAACCGAAACTTGTGAGTTCTCATTTAGTGGTGTATTTCGGGCCCTGGCCGTATCCAGGAAGTCATCGATGCCTCAAGGAGGCATCCTTCATTTTTAAGGTAAAACGTAATACTAATGCGTGCTGGGGAATTTGAATACCCCGGCTATATATTACATTTCCCTGTAAATTTATACTGCATGTGTCAGGGGATACAGCCACATGGTCATTCGGCCCACGATCCTGAGTACTGTGATTTCGTGTTCACCCAGTGAGCTGTCGCGCATTCTATTCGAAATAGGAATATTGTGTTACATTCTGACTTTTCCTAACATAGTCGCCGGACGACGTCCGCATTAGTATCCCCGACTGCTCATGTAACGTTAAATAATTTCCATGCCTTAGGGCGATTTTACAGTATTGGTTACCGGCATCCACATCACTTAACATAACAGAATCACTGTATATGTAACAAAATAAGTAAGTAAACTTATTTATTAACCACTAGTGTTTCATTTACTTTACCTCCAGGGGTACTTCGGGTACTGCACCCTATTGCTGCTTTAATTAAATGCAAGTAAGGTTAGATCAGATACTCAGTGTATTCCAGTGTGTGTCCTGTCGGGTCAACAGCTTAACATTCTGCATACAAAGTGTTTTTCTTCTCTTTTACAGTTAATTTTTGCCGATGTCAAATACGCAGTTAACCTTCAGAAAGATTTGTTTGCATCCCTAGCACTTGTATTGAAGCTCGTGCAAACAGTAAAAACTGCTTTCTAAACCTACATTACTGTTCAAATATCACCACTTTCATTGTTTTCGCAATTAATATTATTTTCATTACAAAAATATATCCATGACAACTTTGTTGATAAAGAAATTTATTCCTGGTAATAAATTCTTAAAAATTATATTCTGGATTTTTAGTTTAATACGATCACACCAACGGAGAAATCTGGTGTAGTTGCACAGCTCAGCACTACAAATTCAATTGTTGAGAGAAACAAAGGAAGTGTAGTCTGTGAGGTAAGTAATTTCCCGGTAATTTGCACTACAAAAGATTGATGTGTTTAGTTTTTATGAATTAAACCTTAAAGAAACATTATTTGTGACAGCACAATTTGAGATGTGAGGAAATTAAATTTTGTTAGTTTTTTTAAATTTCGTACTGGTATTAGTACTGTGGATGGCTTTGCTGTATTTTTTCACTGATTCGGGACGCCTACGCTCACCGGAATGTATTGGGTGCCGGGTTTTTAGACTTGGAATCGGCTTTTGATAATGTAAATCTTAAACTCATTTATGGTAAAATGTCTAAACTTAGTTTACCGTATACTCGTTTATACATTCTTGGTTTAGCATTCGTTATATGCCTGAGTTAGTGATGGAGCTGATTTGGTTCGTCAGGTGTCCAATCGTTTGGTTCGAGGTAGTACTCTTAGTCCCTTGCTGTTTATTTTATGTACTCGAGACATATTTTACCTGGGCTCCCACGTTCGTTCTATTCAATACGCTGATGACATTGTACTTGGGGTTGAATGTATTTCCTATGACAAAGTGTACTTCCTTCACTACGGCTCTTGATTCTTTATAACTTTTGTTGGAAGGCCATGGTTTTAATCGTTCTGGTTTTTTTGCTCTTCGTTCTTTTTGTGTGTCTACCATCTGGTCTGTTTTCGATTACAGTTTTCCAATTGCTGTGTAGCTGCCACTCTTTTTGGTGAACAAATAGACTATACAGAACGTTTGCCTCAGACTTATTCTTAGTGCTTTCTCTTGTACTCCCATTATGATCTTGGGTATGGAATCTTTCCGGTAATTATCTAGTTTAGGGGCTTTTCTGAAAAACACAATAAAAATTTAAAATTATGATATATTTCTACTCTACTAATGATGCAGAACACGAATATACTAGGGGCATTAACGTCCGACTAATTTCGTAATATGTGCCCACCTAACCTAACAAAACCTAACCCCACGATGGGCGAATCACTATTTTACATTTTTAAACTAACCTAGGATTGTTGGGTTTTACACTAACCTATGATGTTAGGGTTTTAAACTAACCTAGGATAGTAGGGTTTTACACTAACCTAGGATGTTTGGGTTTTATACTAACCTAGGATGTTTGGGTTTTACACTAACCTAGGATGTTTGGGTTTTACACTAAAATACGAATGTAGGATTGCAGGGATTTAAAGGAACCGTAAAACACACCAAAAGAATGTAAATTGACTCACCTAGGTAGGGGGCTGGTATAATTCCTCTGACGTTAATAGACACAAACAAACATATTTCGCAAGTTTTTTTTAATATGTTCTACTTATTTTAACACTACGGCCGCTTCAATATCAACTAGGTAAGCTATGCTGAATTCATTAAAACAACTTTTGTTGGCATAAAACGTTTCGTTCATAAACGTAAACAAACTGTCAGAAACAGTCATCTCACAAACTTGTTCAATTTTTTAAAATATGTTGCACTTATTTTAAAGCGATGCCCCTAGTATATTCGTGTTCTGCATCATTAGTAGAGTAGAAATATATCGTAATTTTAAATTTTTATTGTGTTTTTCAGAAAAGCCCCTAAACTAGATAATTACCATCTTTCCTTATGTCCTTGTCAGACCGTTATAGGCTGTTGCAAAGTAAACATTGGATCCGTACTCATAGTTCTTGTGGAAGGGTATTGCACAGGCGGTTGACAACCTTATTTACATTCTACCGAAAGTATTATTAACGAGGGCATGCTTTGTTTGCCCTCCACATAAATTGTTGCACCATTTGCAGTATGAGGTTTCATTTTCCTGGTCCTCTCTATTTCTTACTAGATCTGTTCCTTCCATTGTCATTAGACAAGAATTTAACGCTACTGTTGCTGGATATCCGACTACTTTGATTTTCACTCGTGCCTCTAAAACTGTCGAAGGGGGTCTGCTTATTTTGATTCTTCACCTATATATTCTGGACTCTTAAGCTCCCATCCACTGCCACCATTTATTATGCCGAAGCTTTTGCAGTATATATGGCTTTACATTATGCTTATGATTTAAAGGTCTTAAATCCTCTGATTATATCGGGATTCACGTAGTTCATTTATGGCCTTGTCTTCTACTCCCCATAAAGAGTTGCTTATATGGCTCATATGGGAACAGTGTGTACTTTTGGATAAACTACATGTTACTGTCCTCTTCATGTGAGTACCGAGGCATGTAGGGATTCAGGGGAATGAGATGGTGGATAAACTTGCGAAATTGAGTATTTTACACAATGTCTCGAAGTTCCTACTTTCCTTTTTTTTGTTTTTATATCCCATATTAAACAGGTAAATTTTCCGGCGTATGCAGACGTGGGAAAATTATACTTCGGCTTCTAATACTTGATTTGCATGTTTATTTCCTACATATTCTTGACAAGGATATCATCATTGTAGTTCACATAGTTTAGCAATCAGTTATTTTCGTCTCCTTTCAGGTCATAATGCATTCCAGTCTCATTTGTATAAACTTCATATGGTCCCTAATCTCTCCTGTATCTGTGGTGTCCCTAGAGTAGCTGTGATCCATCTCTTGTTTGTGTTCCACTGACAGCGATCAAAGTTCGTTGTATGCCGCCCTTCAGCGGCTTCATGTGAGGTTTCCTGTTTCTTATCCTTTGGTACTTTTCATGCCCCTTGGGTAGTTTGTGACGTTCTCGCTTAGTTTTTACTTGAGCACAATATTATTATCTTATATTGAGAGTTTGGCGTCCTGTTAGTTGTCCTAGGTGACCGACAGGTCTTTTCCTACCTTGCTATCGCTTATTCCATGATCGTTCTTTCCCTCCATGGTTGATGGGCCTCTCCCGAGAAGAATAGTATTTATGATTCCGTCTGGTTTTGTTCCTTTTTGTTTTTTCGTTTGCATGCCACTTATCGTGTGTCACTTGCTCTTTGATTAGGTAGGTCTAAAGCTGGGTTTACAATAAAGAAATAATGCATTAAGAATTTTGCAGTAACCACAGTTTTCACATACCTAACTACATCTTCTGGATTTACGATTCACAATACACCTAATAATTCTTGAGTCCAGCCAATGAAAATTTGTGACAAGCCTGTCCCATTTTCTGTAGTTCCTAATCCAACCTCATATAACAACCATATTTAAGGCTAGCATACTTCAAAGGAGACATTTTCTAGCAAAGACCCTTATTTTTGTGATCAAATATAAATATGTGCACACACATCCTTTTTTAATATTTTTTATGTTTGGATTACTCTAAATAACAGTTTCCAGCCAACAGCACTGACTGCTGCTCTGTTCTGATTGGTTGCCACGACACAAGTTTCACATCAGATATAAAATATAACAGTTTCTTTTAACGCTTAAGGAACTCCTAACAACGCATATAGCCTGCTAAGTTCCATTGGAAACCAACACATAAAATAACACACTTTCAGTTTTTCTGTACATGTCGACACATAATTTAACACTTAATTTTTTTATTGTAAACCCAGTTTAAAAGGCAGCATTTGTTAAAGGAATAAGACAGCAATACTCGTACAAATCATTGCAGTTTATTTACTGGTAATTATCCAGAGTAGCAGTTTTTCTGTAAAAAAAAACCTGAAAAGTGGTATATTTACACTCTAGTAATTATGCAGAAAACAAATATACTAGGGGCATTAACGCCAGACTAATTTCGTAGTATGTGCCCACCTAACCTAACAGAACCTAACCCCACGATAAGTGAATCACTATTTTACATTTCTAAACTAACCTAGGATTGTAGGGTTTTAAACTAACCTAAGATTTTAGTCTAATCTAGGATTTTAGGGTTTTAAAGTAACAGTTAAACACACCGGAAGTCTATGAATCAACTCACCTAGGCAGGCGGCGAGTACAATTCCATTGTCCTCGACCCATTAGACTGCAGTGCATCTTACCTCAATCGACAAAACACCACGATCAACTAAAACATCCAAGTAGCACCCGCCACACAGGCGAATATTACGCACGGAAGCACTCGTTCTTGCACCCTCCATTCTTAAATCACAAGCCTTCCCATGGTCGGATTCGGACGTCAGAACTCACGCCCGCAACTACAAAACCGAACTGTCTCGCGTCTCAAATGCAACTAATGGCATCTCAACTTCCACGTAAAATTCCGTGACGACGAAGTCTACAGATCACAGCCAATAAGGTGATGGCATAATGCACATTTGTTCACATTATTAATGCATCACTTCACCAAAAATTATGGCGTCAGACGTAAACAAAGTTGCGGGCTGCTCGTACTTTTAACTATTTTATTTAATATGTTCTACTTATTTTAACATTACTTCCTCCTGAATATGAACAAGGTAAGCTGTGCAGAACCCATTAATGGTACTTTTGTTGGTCTAGGACGTTTCATTCAGAAAAGCAGCTACTTTGGATAATTACCCACAGTATTTTGAGCAGAATCTGCAAAAAACATTAGAAAGTTTATTTACAAGTCTCTTATGTGCCTCAAAAAGCCAATAGCCTTGTGGATTATCTAAGTAACCGAATGTAACAAAACCTATTGCTTAGGTTTTTTGTGTGGGTAATTTTGAATAATAGGAACTTTTACAAAAAATTGATAGAAAAAGTTGTCAAAGTGATGTGTACCAACTGTACTGGTCATGCTGAATCATAATCACTGGGCACGTTGCGTTAATCACAGTATGCAATATGGATTGGGATAGTGGGGACATACTATCAGGAAAATTGTGGAGTGAAAGTCCAAAAAACAGAGCATCAAGACAAGAGATGTAGAAAGGCACAGAATATATTTATTAAATACATCTTCAAATGGTACCACAATAGTGAATTAATGCAAAATCTGTGTTACTGCTTCCAGGAGTGCAAGCAGTAGTGAAAGCAGATGAAAACGTACGTATGATGCAGGTGAATCTGCATGCCTTCACACTAGCTATTGCTTGTGTTCTGGGAAGCAGAGTGGCACAAATCTGCATTAATTTACTTTTCTGGAGCTAGTTGGCGTTCTGTACAGAATGCAAACAGTAGTAAACTTATAATAAATGATATACAAACACCTGCCATCATCACCAAGATCCAGTAATACTGAAGTACTACAAATGGCGTGTGGTGTTTGTAAATGTTACATTAACTGATGTGTTGTGTTAGGTACTTGTGTTGTATGTGACTAAGCAACACTTGCAGACAGGAACATTCAGGACAACACTACCATGGCACACTACCCTTATGAGGAAGAATTGTAGAAGGATAACTATCGCAGGAGTAGGTTCAAGCATATGAACTGCATTACATATATGATACTTGAAATGTGTAAGCTATTTATTAAAATGAAAAAAATAATTATGAGCATGATAGAAAACCATTTAATTTCAATTCTTTACTATTTACAGTCAGTTCCACTTTTAAATTCTTTTCACTTTAAAACTGTTTACTTAAGCTTTCTGAAGAACCACAAAATTCTGAATTCAAATTTAAGTTTGTTGCAGGTAAACTGAAAAAAAAATAAAAATACTTATGTGTCCATTTGTGCTCTGTTAGCAGAATATGAAATTCCTCTCATGGGCATTTGTGGGCAAAGAAACTCTATATATCAATCAACAGTTTTAAACACTTAAACATCATAAAGCAAAAAATTAAATTGCAGTTAGGATACTGATAACTGAAATAAAATGCTGCTTACCAATTTATTACAACTCAAAACCATCTCTCTTTATTTGAGACACTTCCTTGTCTCATATTCCCACTTCTGTAGCAGTTATATAGCTTGAAAAACTAGTCTCACTTTGACTAGTACAATATTTTACTTGGAGCACGACTCAGTATGTCTGCCCACACTGTTCACTCATTCAAAAGGCGCCACAGCTTTTGTCGTAACGTCTTCCAAATGGAACATAAAAAAATTTAAGTCAGCAATGAATCGTTGCAGAAAAGTACTTGAGTACTGTCTGGGGAATGCAGGCCAGGGGCAGAGGGGTGGAGGGAGCTGTGGTAATCACTGCAAGACCTTGTCGTTATCGTCAAGTGCAGTCAGCGGGAGCTGACTGCACTTGACGATAAAGGAATGTGCTGGGGCAGTGCTGTATGTGTTGCAGAGGGAGGTTACGACATACGTGAAGAGCAAGGGAGGGGGATGGCGGCGGCGATGATGCAGGCCGGGGGCAGAGGGGAGGAGCTGTGGTGGTCGTTGTATGACCCGGTCGTCGTCGACAAGTGCAGTCAACAGGAGACAGACCTGCAAGGCATCGCCGCCCTCCTCGGCATCACCTTCAGCTGCTTCAAGCGTGAGTCTCTCGCCTGCCCACTTCACCGCTCTGTAAACTGCGCATGGGCCTGTAGTACCATCTTGCGTTGATCAAACACTACAAAAATACTTACGGATGAAAGTTTCATCTAACAGTTTAATGCATTTGTTAAAGTTGTCTTGGGTTGTCTATATTTCAAGCCCAGATTACTGTGTGCTGTGACAAACCACTAGATTGTGTGGTTTGTGGTATACTAGTGTAAAAAATAGGGTACAGCAACTAAATATATAAAAAACAGAAATCTCCATATAGATTGTAAAATAATTTGATGCCACGATCAGTTGAGAAACTGAACTAGGAAACACAAGGCAAGAAAATACACTACAGTAGAGCACCCCTCAACCAGAATCGTCGGGGAAAGGGCTATTCCGGTTGTGGGAAAATTCCGGTTATGGGAATGAGGATGGAGTGGTGTGAAAAATAACACGTTTTTAGTCTGAACTCGTGTATATGTGGCACATAATTTTAACTTAAGAAATCAATGAGTGTACATTATTAATTTTATCCTTAGTTACAAAACCATTTTAAAAAACACTACATACTGTTTATGAAAATGTGACAGTCGTAAAACTGCCGCCGCTGCGTGAATGATCTTCATTCACAACCTGCTAGCGGAGGTTCTTATCGCTTCGCGCATGTGTGTGTGTGAGTAAGCGAGGAATAGAGATAATCTATGACTGCAGCGGTGACATCATGTTACAATTTGTGTTGTTGTGCAACTGTTAAAACTTCCCCAAGTATAGTCTTTCCCTTACTGCATGGCACATTGGCACAATATACATTTACAAGAGCGGGACTGACGTATTATTGACACAATTCACAAAGTACTGTTGTAATGACACAATATTCTTAATTTTTCGGGACTCTGGTGTAAAATTCTTTCGTGTGTTTGAAGCTTTGACAAGCTTAGTAATATTTTTATCGGGTTTGAAGTTTAAAGTTGCGGTGGCTTGTTTCCAGTGATAGTTTATCCGGCAGACGTGTGTTTTTGTAGGTTATCGGGCGGACGTCTGCTGTTTACGTTTTATCAGTAGTCCGGTTACCGTTTCGTTTCAAACTTTGGAGTTGGGAAGCGTCAGCATTAATTAGATATTTTCAGGCAAAATCGACAAGTTTTAGTTCCTCCGGCGCAGTTTTGTTGTACGAGAGGTTAGTTTATCTGGATGTTGACGTAGAAGTTTGTTTATGTTGACGGTGCAGTCATAGTTATGATAATGTTGTGGAGAGCGTGCGTGGCCAGGCCGTTATCTCAGGAGAGGGGGGTGATAGGCAGCACAAAAGAGGCATCTGTCTGTCGCCCTCCAAGCAGTTGGATCAGTTTCGTCAGTCGTCGGAAGGAGTCGGCGGCGAGGGCTGTTAGAAGTCACTTCAAGTCAGTCGTCCTTCAGGGCAGCGGTAAAATGCTTGCTTAGGTTGAATCGGGTGCGACTCTAAACCCCCACATCGGCCACTAAACTTTATTAATTTAATTCTCTGCCGGTGTGGGAGGTAGCCGCATTTTAAGTTTCTTCGGGTCAGTTTTTTTAAGAACATAATTAAGTAAACAACTGTGGCTCCGTTCTGAACATTTATATCACTGGAACTTCATATGTAAACTGGTAAACTACAATAGTTAAATAAACTTATATATAACAAATTCTCTGGAACTTCTTCTTTCTTAATTAATCGGCGTCCATTCACTGAGTCTCGTGTTTCTACCTCTGAGCAAGCCGTGGCAAAGTAAACATCGGCCACGTAACGAACACGCGGAACGTTACAAAATGGCGCCTAACTGTGAGGCTGCAATATTATAAATACGGTACGTAACACACACGGAACGTTACACCATATTTCGGCGTGTAAGGCAGCACATTTTTACAAAAAAATAGTGTTTAAACGCATATGAGTTGCACCATACTTTTACCTGCCTGTCCTTAACAGTTCTGCTTTGTATAATCTCCAACCTCCGTCCAGCTGGCTCGTTTCCTTTCTCTTTTTTTTTTCTCCCTCTCGCTTGGCGTCCTTCCTTTCCACCTCCACTCCCTCCTATAGAGCCAGAACCTCAGCCGCATCCTCTTCACATTCACCATTTCTCCACAGATGGTCCGCAATTCAAACACAGTGTTGAGGCATTTTGACATATATAAAAAAGTATTATTTACTTAAGTTTTTTTTTTTAAGAATACCAACATAGTATAATTATTTATAAACATATTGCATCCCACGGTAAAATAAACTTTTTTTTGGCAAAATTGAAAAATTTGCATATGGGTGACACCCTAGTTTTTGTACACAAAATATTCTTAAAATGTGCTATCCACACTCGGGCAAACATGGTAAGTCGGGAACCGTGTTCTTGTGCATACAGCAAAACTGTTAACTTGAAGTTTGCCCTTGAAGTAGCTCTATCCTTTCCCATCTCCGGATTTAAACACACACGTTTTAGTAATAAAAGTATGTTCTTGCATGAAACAAGTGACTGATAAGTGAAAGCAACAAGCAAAAGGGGGTGGGAGGGGCTGTGGTGACAAAGGGTGTGACAAGTTCAAAGTCCTTTCCCCTGCAACTACTCACGTCCCTCGCTCTGTCTGGCATAATACTGCGCTGTTGCCACTTTTCAGCAGGCAGAGGCCAGGCGATGCGGCAACGATAACACTCAATGGAAAATTAATTAGTTTGCTGTTGCCGCACTAACACGATGAGGCCCGTCAATATTTACGGGAATACAAAAATTCAGTGTGGCCTATACTTGAAATATTAATTATCCCAAATTTTTCATTAAAAAAATTCTGGTGCGGCCTATTCATGCGAAACTGCGGTAAATCTACACTAACACGTTAGAAANAAATTTTTCATTAAAAAAATTCTGGTGCGGCCTATTCATGCGAAACTGCGGTAAATCTACACTAACACGTTAGAACACTAAATTCTGAAAGTCACACCACTAAAGCCAACGGCATGTGTCGCACATTGTCATTAGTCACCGTCACTTGTGTCATGATGCAGCGTAGCTGTAACTATAGCTGTGCCACTTGGGCCGGCTGTCTCTTCATCGTNGTCATTAGTCACCGTCACTTGTGTCATGATGCAGCGTAGCTGTAACTATAGCTGTGCCACTTGGGCCGGCTGTCTCTTCATCGTGCAGCTTGTTTACCGTAGCCGGCGCAGATAAGATCTATAATGCGTGTTTGCTTAGTTTTTTTGGTCTTCTCTACCTCCAGTTTTTTCAGCAGGTACAGGCTCATTAACTGCTGTTCACTTACATAACTACGCTGCTCAAGCCCAGTTATCAAACGGCTGATGTGAAAAATGCATTCTTCCTGCGTAATTTTTTCTGTATGTTCATCCTCATCCAAATTTTCACTGCCATTCTCGTCTTTATTATTCTTGTTTGTAACCATTTCCAGAATATCTTCATCTGTGTAATGTTGCACAACTGGAACATCACAATCAACAGCGAGCCATTCTTCAATGTTGTTGTCATCATGCAAATCTGTCAGTTCAGGGCTGTTTATTGTCTTCGCATATTTCATAAGTTCATCTAACATTTTTTTTTTTCTTGTGAAACACATTGAATCCTTGGAAGTCGGTAGGCTCATTTTCATTTTCTTCTTAGTAAATAACTGTCGGCTACAGTTTGTGCCATACATTGTTGAGACTCGATTTAGGAATGCTGTCCCAAGCCTTTGCTAGAGCCCACACCACATCTTTCAAATTGTAATCCGTTTTTATTTTCACAACAGTTTTCCTGCCATTTAATTCTCCCAAGAACAGCCGCAGAAACTCTGATCGATAGTGGCACTTTAGCGAGCGTATGATTCCTTGGTCCTGCGGCTGAATGAGTGACGCACAGTTAGGTTATCTCGCGACAGGGTTTCAGCTGGTGGGTGGGCGGAACAATTATCCATCACAAGTATGATCTTGCAATCCTGCTTCAAGCTTACGCTGTTGCAGTGTTGCCTAACTTGTCGTACCAAACTGTTGAACCACTGGGTGGTTATATTTGTGGTCACCCAGGCTTTCTTGTTTGCTGTGTATTCAACATGTATTACCTTGACGTCTTTTAACTTCCGTGGCCGCATACTTTAACCAATAACCAGGAGTTTGAGCTTACGTGTTCCAGTTGCATTGGAACAAAATAACACAGTTAGCCTTTCCTTACTTTCTTTCATTCCAGTATATGCATCGTCTGGAGTACACAAAGTATTTCTAGGCATACATTTCTAGTACAATGCAGTTTCATCTGCGTTGTACACTTGTTCGGGAGACATTTTCTAGCCTGACACTAGCTGCGTGAACTCAACAAACTTTTCGGCTGCTTCCGTTTCTGCAGAGAGTGTCTCGCCGCTCAGTAAATAAAGAGAAATGCTGGGTCGTTTCTTGAACTTATGTAACCACCCTAATGAAAAGTCACATTCATAATGAAGTTTAAGTTCATTTTGAAAAATTTTAGCCTGTTCATTGAGCATTGGCCCAGAAATCCTAAGTTCTTCACTTCTCCTTAGTCTAAACCATTTCATTAAAGCTGCATCAAGTTCGCTACTTTTACCTGATCAAAGTGTTTTACGACTCTCCATTCCCACTTTTGATTCACTATCCACGTAAAACTTGCTTAGGTCATCTTTTTGATGTCATAAACTGTAGACACTCCTACACCATAAAATTCATACACAGACTTCACAGAAATTCCAGCGTCCAGTTTTTGTAACATTTTCACTTTCTCTTGTATCAAAAGCATTTTCCTTTGCCGTTTAGTTGTATTGCTATAAGCCGGTATCTTTCGTTTACTCAACATAATCTGTGAAACTATTAAAAAAGATTTACAACATAAACACTGATACGTTTACTTTATGCCAACTCAAAACAAATAACTCATCACTAGTGCACGACACGAACGACTGGCTATTTATAGAGTTGTACTGGCTTACTTGTATGCAGCTAGCAGGCATGTACAGTCGGTGTGAGCAATGAAAGGCTTATTGCGAATGCGGGAAAGTTATAGCACAACTTCGCGACGTTTGAATTTTTTTTGGAATATTAGTTCCTGATAAAGGGAGTTCTGTTAGAGGGAATTCCGGTTGAGGGGTGCCCTACTGTACTGATATTTGCTGACTTTCTGTAATACCATCTTTTAGTGTTTGTCCAATGTTTCCTGATTAGATTTCTGAACAGATCACACACAGCAAAAAAAATTTTACACCATATATGGAAAATAAAATGCTACAATCACAATAGCTATTAATTTATTTTGTGTAGAAATTATGTTGTACCTCTTAGTATATGTTGTTTATGGCTAATTGAACATTTTTTAAAGCTCTGCGTATGATCTACATTCTCTTCCCATTTAATATTTTTCTGCTGTATGTAACATTAACATAGCTATGGACCTGATCACTTTATTCATGCACTAGCCAAGTAAAACCGTACAATTATTACAGATGTAAATGTGTTATTAATGTCCAAATTAATACTTTATTATCATGTATAAAACAAGAAATATCTTCATTGGACATCAATTTCAACAATACACATTCAATAAAATGTCAAGTGTTAAGAACTATTTTTATTAATTCACGGCCAACTTAACTAGGAGCCTATATGCCAGTGTGTACTGTAGCATATATGTTGTTATGAAGAGTGATTTTTTTCAAAGGTTTGTTTAAAAAGTACTTATTTTACCAAGAACAGCTTTAAATTTTATGTATTCATTGCAGTCCAAAGTGACAGTGATAAGTTCTCAACACAGTAGGGGTGGTTTCTTATTACGTCCTCATTGTGCTCCTCTTCCTCTTCCTAGTCATACTCTTCCTAGTTGCTGCCCTCTTCCTCCTTGTCCTCTTCCTCCTTGTCCTCTTCCTTGATTTGCCCTTCCTAGTCATTGTTCTCATTTTCCTCTTCCTTGTCATTATCCTCATTGTCATCATCCACATAAACATACTGTTCCTGCCGTCAAACTTTTCCTCATTGTATCTTCCTCCTCATCCTCGCTACCCTCATCATTCTTTCCCACATCTTCACTTTCTCCTCATAATTGTATTCCTCTTTATTCTCATTTTCCTCATCTTAAACCCCTTCATCATTTTCCTAGTTTTCATTGTCCTCTTCCTTGTTTTGAGCTTGTCCTTTTTGACATATTTCTCATCCTCTTTTTTTTCTCTCTTCCTTTTTCCTTTCAATTATCCTCTTTGTCATCATCATCCTCTTTCTCTTTTTCCTTCCTCTTCATCCTCTTCTTTGTTTTTTCATCTACTTTGCTACCCTCTTCATCACCGTAATCTTCCCCTTCATCTACTTCATTGTCATCTTATTCCTAGTCGTCTTCCTCTTCTTCCTCATCCTCTTCATTGCCCTCTTCTTCCTCTTCATTGCCCTCTTCTTCCTCTTCAGTGTCCCCTTCTTCTTCAGTGTCCCCTTCTTCCTCTTCAGTGTCCCCTTCTTCCTCTTCAGTGTCCACTTCTTACTCTTCATTGTCCTCTTCATACCCTTCATTGTCCTCTGTGTCTTCACTGTTCTCTGCATCCTCACGGTCTTCTCTGTCCTTATTGTCCTTTCCTTCCTCATTGTCCTGTTCCTCATTGCGGTACTTTTCTTTATTGTACTCTTTGTTTTTATCCATTCCTTCCTCTGCATTATCCTCTTCCTTGGTTTCCTCATTCTCAGCAGCATCCTCTTTCACTGTGTCCTCTTCCTCATCATCTGTGTCCTTCTCATCCTCTGTATCCTTCTCATCCTCGTTGTCTTCCTCTGTTACGTTTTCCTTCTCATCATCCTTACTTTCTTTCTCTTCATCCTTGTCATCTTCCTTGTCTTTCTCCTTGCCCTGGTTTTTCTCGTCTTGGTCATACCCATCACTGCCACCATCTTCCTAGTCATCGTCATCTTCCTCATCTGTTCCGACATTTTCTTCATCTTTTTTGTAGTCTTCTTTTGTCAGCTTCTTTGTCCATCCTCTTCTTTGCTATTCTCTTCCTCATCATCATTATCTTCCTTGCCATATTTTTCCTCTTCCTCGCCATATTTTTCCTCTTCCTCGCCATATTTTTCCTCTTCCTCGCCATCTTTTTCCTCTTCCTCACCATCTTTGTTCTCTTTCTCAACCTTTTCGTTTTCCTCGTGGTCTTCCTTTTCCATTTCCTTGTCTTCGTCCTCGAATGTATCCCTCGTGTTTATGTTCATTCTCTTCCATGTTCATCCGAAGGCTGCACAGTGGCTTAAAAATTCAAAATGCTTAGGTTACTGTTATTTGTGATAGTGTTCCTGAATAAATATGGACCAACAACCCTTCTTTCCATATTCCATACCAGACCATCAACAACATAAGTATCTGGTTCCCAAAAAACTTTAAACCACTATGAATTTTCTGGAAATCTCTGATGGGTGTTAAGCTGTTTAACTTACCCGGACAAAAAAATTGCTTTGTCAAAATTTGCCTTAAAACAGGAATGTTTCAACTTCCTTGTGCATCTCCAGTGCCATTGAACTGGGTTTGATTCCCAGCGGAGCTTTCTAGATTTTTGCATGTGGGAATCATGTTGGACAATGCCGCTGGTCAGCAAGTTTTCTCGAGGATCTCCCGTTTCCCTCGCCCTTGCATTCTGGCACTGCTCCATACTCACCTCACTTTACCTTCATTGGCTCTCAAGACCTTGATGTTAAGAGTCGCCCAAATCTTTCTACCCCAGTACCATTAATATAATTCTGTGTGCTTGTCATGATCATCCACAATAAATTCTGCCATAGTTGCACTTTGAAAGGATGCCTCTTTTGCTACTTCAGGATGCTTTGAATGCTACCCATGAATATATGTTTTTCCCTAAACTTATGGCAAATTAACCTTGGAAGTTTCTTGGGCATGTTCCCATCTCTTCTAACTGCTGCACAAGTTGGGCCATCAGCCACTTTTTCTTGACTTTGGTAAACAACCGCCAGAATGACTTTGTTGCAACTTTCTAAATTCCATATAATTCCAGACATTTAAGACATTATTTAAAATTTATTGTATGTGAGGAACATATATTTGTCAGTTTAGGTGTCATTTATACATCATAAACTTCTACAGTACTGTTATAACTAGCATCACTGTTGGAGAAACTGAAGATTACTCTTCTCTCATAATTGTAGGCAATATGTCTCTGCATAATTGATGTTTGCAGCCTTGTGCATCAGCCATTGAAACTTGCATTAATACAATATAACCCCAATTTTCCACTTTCCAAGGGACCACACAAAAATTATGTGTGAAATGGAAAGTGTAAGATAAGGGAATGGTAGAACTGAAATCCCTTATTGTCTTATTTATACACATGAGACTAGCCACCTTGTGGATTGTGTTGCTAGTGGTTGTGGCTCTACTTTACTGTGCACCAGGTGCACAGTACGGGTGGCCGTCGACTTAGTGTTTTTAAGACATACGTGCGCCCAGTTAAGGGAGTCCGCAGTCCTACACTAAGTTCGGTAATGGGTTTGTCAAAGACACGGTCTCCTCCTTTACCCTGGCGGGCTGACCTCTACAGAGGATAAAATCAGTCATGTAATGTGGTCTTGGCCGCTAGGCCAGCTTCCTTCACACGTGNTGGTGTGACGACTGACATCAAGGCGAACAATCTTGGCTGACGTGTCCATGGGTGTCTCCGCAACATGGTGCGTATTTGTGGGCACTCGTTGCATGTTGTTTCAGGGTTCAAACTTCGCCTGGGGTGACATGAAGGCACTTCCAGATGAGGCGAAGTCTTGTTTCTTATAGTCAGAATAAGCGTCACACATCAAGACTTTTAAAGCATCTCGTCTAATGGTGACACATTTAAATTTTGTTTCGGCAGTCACTCAACACGGATTTTATTTAAATTTAACGTCAGATAAATGGAGGATTTTTCTGCTCATAGAGTACCCTGAGATGCAAAGCAATCTCATTCTCACTGGCTGGTGCTCAAAACTGAGGAAAATAGAAAATAATTTATCTTGATTTTNGAGATGCAAAGCAATCTCATTCTCACTGGCTGGTGCTCAAAACTGAGGAAAATAGAAAATAATTTATCTTGATTTTGTGGATTGAACAGTGCTTTTGTATGTTAAATGGAAATTCAAGAGTTTTTTTTGTATTTGGAAGAAAAATTTAATTTAATGCTTGCAAGTGTGTGTTAAATGTTGAANTGGAAATTCAAGAGTTTTTTTTGTATTTGGAAGAAAAATTTAATTTAATGCTTGCAAGTGTGTGTTAAATGTTGAACAGTTTAATTTGCATAAACTTTCATTTTATTAAATTAATGAAGGAGATAATATTTTTTAGTATTTTACTTGCAATGGTAGAGATTAGTGTCCTACTTCACCTTAGGTACTGCTCAGACAAATTTCATTTCTCATTTAACCAGTTAAAGAAATCCACAAATGCCAGTGAGTTATTTGTTTGTGGAGATTGATTGGAGAGAGAGGAGATAATATAATTGATGCTTAAGAGGGGATCTTGTGGCACTTTACACTTAGTACGCTACAGTCGATGATGTGTGTTATATGCAGAAACCCCTCACAGCAATCGCACACCATCAGCCACACACAATATTTATTATGTGTCAGATTGTATCCCCAGTGTGTGTAGTAAGTTAAGTGTGTCTCTCAAAGTGTATATGCATATGTATGTCATTCTCCTCATCTCTCTTTTCCACACAAATAAAAATAATTCCCACAATTTATTTCAATAATAAAGTATTTTGCAATTAACAGTGATCAAACAGGGGAGATCAGGCAGTTTACAGTTCGTACACGCAACGAGGCTATTTATAAATTAACAGAGTTGCTGAGTGCGCCTGGATGACAATATATCAAACTAGCATAAATATTATTTGCCGCAAAATTAATCCCATCGCAAAACGATATGTGGTTTAATTAAATAAATAACATTTCTTTTTGCTTTCTTGCCGAATTGGGAGGGGACACGAAACTAGGGATGTAACGATTCCACTTTTCCTCAATTCTCAATCTCGACGCCGAGACCACTCTAGATTCTCCATTCAAAAAATTGTGATTCTTTTAGTCACAGACAATTACTGTACAGAACTAAATACTGTATAGGAGGGTGTGAAATTTAATTATTTAAAATTGGTCTACATTAGTAGTAGGCCTATTACTAGCATTAATTAAATAACACAAACAGTGGGAGCTTATTCATATGAAATACCAAAAATTTCAAAAGAGGCATTTTGTGTGTGTGTGTATATATATATATNACAGTGGGAGCTTATTCATATGAAATACCAAAAATTTCAAAAGAGGCATTTTGTGTGTGTGTGTATATATATATATGTATGTATATATATGTTTGTATATATGTATGTGTATATATGTATATATATGTATACATATATANTATATATATATATGTATGTATATATATGTTTGTATATATGTATGTGTATATATGTATATATATGTATACATATATATGTGTATATATATTAGTCCACATAGTTAATTGAAAAATATTTCCGAACCTCACTTGCCATGATAAATGTTCACCAACACATGAAATTATAAAAAAATTAGCAAGAATAGAACAGTGAAAACACATTATGTTTTACAACAAAGGGAATCTTTTTGTCGCACGCAACTGATAAAAGACACAATAACTGTAGATTGATAATACTATAACAGGCTGGTGTTTACCATAAACAAAACATAGCTGGGCAGGTTTAAAGATTTTGAGCCAAAAAATTTCTTTGTTGGGGAGAGGGGAAGGGGGTTGAAAATAAATTTACCCATGAGGAAAGAACGAGATTGGGAATACGTAATTAGTAAATAAAGAAAATCTCCATTATTGCATCTACATATACAGGCATTTTCCACACACTTTATTTGGCATTTTGTTTATCAGACATTAAACTTGCACTGCTCATTTTTTTGAAACAATTGCATGGAAATGTTTTTCTTGTTATAATCAAACGTGTTTTGTTTTTTGAAATGGCATGGCTTTGTTTGAGTACTATCAGCGCTGCCCTGTAATTAAACCAATAGCACTAGTCTAGTAAACAACCATGGCAGACGCCAGACTGTCGTTCCAAAGCCGCAAGATGTTGAGAATCTTAGTTTCCTTTTACGATAATGCTATTGTTTTTATTATTTCTCAGAAATATTACAACGGTACAAATATAATTTCTTCTCGTCATTTACCAAGTCATAACGCAAACAGAGAAGTTAAAGTGCTACGTTCTTTATATAAGTCCTTTGTCGTGGTAACGTTGAAATCATCGGCTATGTAGTAGGTTTTCTAACATTCTTTTTTATTTGAGTGAGAAAAGTATAGGCTTTGCAAAAAGTGAGGCCGTGTTCAAATCTGCACTTTTAGTTTATTGAAAGGTCACGTCACCTGAATTAGTCGACAAAATGATAATGTACTTGGTATTTTATTTAGTTTTTACTTTTTAGTATGTAACGAAACTTGCCAAAATACAAAACTACCAAATCGCAACTGAACTGAAGCTACTAAATACTAATATACTAAATGGTGAATTTGAACACGGCCAGTAAATTTTTATTTTCATATTATTTCCGCATCTCATATTTTCACGCTCGAAATAATTTTCCAAGAATGATTCAATTACTGGCATAAATAAAGTAATTTTAAACCGTTTTTGAGAGGTGATAGGTTATGTATTTGTAGTAATTGGATTTTTAATGCTTCGATTCTTGGTCTTCTGATTATCGATGATACTATTCTTCAAGAATCGCAGGTATCGAGGAATTGTGGAATAGAGTTTGACATCTCTACAAGAAACACAAAATGGGGAGCCGGTCTCAGAAAGACTCGGTGATTACAGACTGAATCAAAATTATTTGCAAGCAGAATTGCTGCACACGGAAATATGTTAACTTCAAAAATTTATATAGGGCTTGCTGAAAATAAAAATTTCTGGGTATGGTTTTGTATATTTGGATTTTACACATGAAACACAAGTCATTTCATGAAGGCGTGGCTTTGGAAGCGAGCTGCGAATGTCTGCTAACAGATGGCAGTACAGTTGCCTACTCCGAAGTTGTATCGCAAAAGTTATTTATCACATCTGTTTAAAAGTAAATTTTTCTTTTTGTACGGGCCCAAAACAACTTGGGTTTGTAATGCTTCCAATTGATGTAGAAATATTTTCAAAATACTCTGCGGCCTCTAATTAATATGAAGCATGCACGTGGCGACTTTTAGCAGTAGCTACAAATGAAACAAAACTACCACACACAGTTTAAGTTCCATTTCATTTGAAACACCTACATGTTATTCTAAAACAAAGTTTATTTTGTTACACTAATAACAGCTGTTTGGTAACGACATAAAATAAAACCCATACACATTTAGTCTAAGAACTCTTTCCTGCCCGCATATTTTGCCAATGTCTGTTGTGCGAAGGCAGGACTGTCAGAACAACCAATATGAAATTCTCTTTCAATCGTTCACGCATCAGCTGATACAGGATTTTGTATATGGGATGATTTTAATTTCAATTTTGGCATGTTGACACACACTGGCTTTCAAATAAAAATGGAAAATAGATACCATAGATGTATATAAACAAAAAACTGCAATATTGATGAGCATTTATGGAAAGCAACAACTCCAAAAGTTACCACCACTTTCCATAGATGCTGTAACAATTGCAGTCTTCATTGCCTTCAAATCTTTGGCAGCCTTACTCTACTATTTTTGTTTTTGCTGTTTGTCTATTTTAAAGTAGAAAAACATTTGATATAGGTATTTATGCAACACAGAGTTGCATTTTGCTTTGCATTATTAATCTGTAGCATTTTTTTTAAATAAATAAAATACCAGGAAATGTATTATTTTGTTAAGGCCAGTTATATCAATATGGTGTCTAATCTAGTGTTACCTAACACCCTGTTAGCTGAACCCCTTGGTAAGATCCAAACTGTGTTGTATCACCACATTTATCTCTTTGGTTAGAAGAGTGTTAAAAAGTGTGGTGGTTCTTTTATGTGTATTTTGGCAATAAATGTACTGGAAATTCAGTATTTTATCCTGAAAACTTTGATGTTGTTGGCAAGTGTGTTTATTTTTAT
The DNA here is from genome assembly GCA_002778355.1 of Clitarchus hookeri. Classification (NCBI taxonomy): domain Eukaryota; kingdom Metazoa; phylum Arthropoda; class Insecta; order Phasmatodea; family Phasmatidae; genus Clitarchus; species Clitarchus hookeri. Next base: position 528,146 of record NQII01000110.1, read on the forward strand.
ACCGTGATATTTACAAATTACGTATGCACATTAAAATTTTGACTTACAAGATGTCAAATATTAATGAAAGAACTTATAAATGTCCTAGAAACGTCAAAATATAGTTTTAAATTAGTGTTATTTGTTGGGTTTTGCAAGAATTTCTTTTTGTTTTACCTATGTTTCATAATTTTTAATGATCTTGTGCTATTGCAACTTGAATATTGTCTATGACATATTCCAAATTACAAGCGTACATTTGAAGTATGTGACGAACATTACGGCAATATTTAACAGTTTGGATAAGATATGTGCTGATGTCGGCTGCATCACTATAGTTTTAAATCTTTACCGTTGATTTGTATGCTAGTTTCAAGAGACTGACATTTCTCACTTTGATATGAAACGAGTTATTAAATCTCAGCCAGCAATGTCTAAATTTATTATCTTCAGAAACAGAATGTGCTGATAATTAATCTATATCACACTGTCACTTTTAAGCAGCTCGCTAATGTTAACTAATTACATATATCATTAATGTGAACTCGGCATGACCTTTTAAGTTTGGTGACATCAAATAATTCATTTTATATGTAGCTCCTTGTAACTTAATACATTTTCGTATTTTTTCCAAAAAGCTACGTTGTTAGTTGTTGAAAACTTAAATTTAGTGTGTTTAAGATGTAATGTATAAAGAATCATTGAATTGTTGTGTTAAATCCGTAACTACGATGTATTCATTCTTCCGCTCGTCTAGCATTAGACAAAGTGCCACTTTATAATGAAAACATGAAAACGAATTAGGATTTAAGTGAAACTTTCACAATATAATGTTCCTTTTGTGTGACAAATAGGCTACATAGTACAAAACGATGATGTTGGTATTTCACACACAAATTTACAAGCTATTTATTTGCCTTTCTCCTTATAAACAATAGGTCTAATTTGCGAGAAATTTTTTCATTATAAACATGCCTTAATGTATTAATGAAATTTTAATCTCATAGGATGGACAAATTTTGTTTTTAAAACTTTGTAAAAGTTAGTACACATTTCCAATAATCTATTTATAACACTGCACATGAATTGTGTATTTGCTTGGTTAGGCTAACAAAAATTATTATAAATATGGGTGTTTCTATGCGACAAAAACAAATTAGCGTAAGACACTGGGAAAAGGGAATGTAAAATTGGGGTTCTACTGTACATTCCCAGTTCTCATATGTAGTATCACATAGTGCAGTGCACTTGAAGGTTCCTCTCTGGGGGGTTTGCCTGCCAGGTATTCAATTTCATGGAAACAAACTAAAAGCACAAGTTTCTTAAAACTGGTGATGTTCATGTGTTGCAAGCCAGAATTAATTCAAATGTGATGGCAAGTGGCTTGGTTTGCAGATGCTTTTCGCATGTGGGAATCTTGCCGGACGATGCTGGTCGGTGGGTTTTCTCTGGGATCTCCCTTTCATCGCGTTACTGCTCCATACTCGCCCCGCTTCACCCTCACCGGCTCTTTAGACCTTAATGTTAAGCCTCCCAAATCTTTTCACTCGCTGATTTGTAGATGCAAAATCTGTACCACCAAACTCTGCTAACCACCAACCCATGAAAGATGTAAAATTACAGAAGAGCACGTAATTTTAGTTGAAGGTGAAAACACAAATTACGCAACTCAAGGGGGTAGCTGTGGTGTAGAAGTCATACTACTTGCCTCCCACCAAGGCAAACTATGTTCAATTCCCAGTGGAATCACCTAGATTTTTGCATGGGGGAAATCTGTGAGCGAAGAGACTTGAGGGGCTCTTAACAACGAGGTCTTGAGAGCCAATGAGGGTGATTGAGGTGAGTATGGAGCAGCGCCGGAATGAAAGGGTGGGGGAAACTGGAGATCTCTGAGAAAAACCCGCAGACCAGCGGCATCGTCCGGCACGATTCCCACGTACGAAAATCCGGTAGTGGTCAGGCCGGGGATTGAACCCGGTTCGCCTTGATGGGAGGTGAGCAGGCTAACTGCTCAGCCACCGCAGCCCCCGGAAAAATGTGTGACCGTTGAATTTTCTCGGGGCACTTCCGTTTGCCCTGCCCATGCAATCTTCTGTAGCTCACCTCATTTCACCCTCAGTGGTACTCAAGACTCTCTGTTTAGCTCTGTTGACGATCTCTCAACTCAGATCACAACTTGAATGCGAATTACAGGGACAACTGACTTTCGCAAAAATATTTTATGACTAGTTGGATTTCAGAACTCTCTATAATATCCACATATTTGTGGTTGCGTAATTTTGTCTGAGGTGTTTGCCTGTGAATCACGGATGAACTGTATCAGTAAAACCTGATTAACCACCACTCAGACATGCGGCCTGCATATATTGGAAAGCTGCATGTGTGTGCAGTAGGGTTACCAATTTTTTGAAATTTGCCATAAGGGACACTTTGACAACTCGACACGTGACATTGAACTCCAATAAATTGATCAAGGAAATTTGTTATAAAAAATGTCAGTTTTAAATGCAATCAGTAATGTGCAAAAGTCAGTATTACACATCAAAATACCTTTTCTCTTTGAATCTATACAACAAATTATTAGTTGTGAATATAAGTCATAATTCAGTGTGACTTGAATTTCTGATTCAGTTTTCTTTAAAACAGAAGACACCAACCCCACACTGGCAGAAAAGATACTGTACACATCTCTGCACGTGCTACTTCCACAAATGCACTTGATAAATGCCACCTGTTGGCATCAATTGTAACTATTTGTGACTATTGGATTACAGCATTGGAGTAAACGTACCTATAATCAAGGAAGTGGTACATTACTGACACTTTGTTTATTAATATTCAGTTTTCAGAGAAGTCTGAGATACAGGATATATGATGTCTAGCCCTACATCCATACAGGAAAATTCTGCCATATTAAAATGTATATAATTTAGCCTTGTCAAATTCAAAACCATGTAGTTCAGAGGTACTGTCTCACCATTTTATTAGGCATGTAGATTTCTGTCCAGTGCCATCTATTCCATTGCTCAGGTCTGCATTGCATCAACAGTTTCACAGGAAATTGATGCATGTCAAAACTGTGTATGCGAGCGCCAGACATTATGGATGGCGTCCTGCACAGGTTATTCCAACAATTGCTCAATGCTTACATTATTGATTTTGGTAAGTAATTGCACCACAAATATGGCTGCTATGTAGTCACTTATCACTGTTCGTAAATTAATGTTTAATAAAATGGCAACATAGTACATCTAACTAAACAGTTTTGAATGCAACTTCCATAAATAACTGGCCAAATTACACATCTCAAAATCGTAAGTCTACTGTGCCCATCCTGTATTAATGTTACTTTTGAATATTTTGAAAACTAGCACTCGGTGTTGAATTGCAGGTCTGAAAGCTCAACATGACAACACAAAACATGAGTACGAGCTGACGAAAAACCGCCTTCAAGTGACCCTGAGTGACCTCAGTAAGATTGAAGGTGAATTGAAGAGGTGAGTAGTGGTGTGAAGGAAGACAGTCTGTTATGGTGGTGGTGATTCATTCTGTATTTTTTAAGTTATTGAATACAAACTGCTGTTTTTTTGCAGCAAGAATGAAATGCCCTGTGATCGCTGTAGAGTTCTTGAAGATGAACTGACGTCACAGAAGAAAAAAGTCCTTCTGAATGAGGAACGAATGAAATCTATTGGTAAGGATGTATCAGGTGTTCCTGTAACTTTTATCTTATTCTTGTGTTGTTTTTAGAGTAAATGGGGAAAAAAAAAAAAAAAAAAAAAGCAGCAAGTTATTCTGTGTATGTGCACTTATTTGACATTTTTCAGGGATTTCTATTTAATGAGATGTGTTATTAAAACCAGTGTGTCCAGCAATCTGGAAATGTACTGAAATTTCTCCTGACTTGTGAAGTCTGGGAACTTAAAGGTAAAGTATCTGCACCACCTTTAAAAGTTGGAATACCACAGCACGTTACTAATAATGTCAAGGTAGCGCAGAGGAAAAGTACATAATAAAAGGATGGCCCTGGTGATTCCCCCCCCCCC
>NQII01000110.1:532176-566172 GCA_002778355.1 Clitarchus hookeri
CGTGAAAGGCGGGGGTGGCAGGTGTTGGTTTATTAAGGCAGGGAGGAGGGGGTTGTAGGAATGCCTGTTTTCTTCGCACCATTGTCTGAGCACGACCACCTCTGTTGGCCTAGTTGTACATATACTGCAGACATTTCTGTCAAGAGTGTCATTTGTGTGCACATCGTCACAGTTATAAACAGAGTAATTTGGTTGCTTATGTGAGTTTATTTTACGTCTTTGGCAAACGACTGACATGCTGAAGTATTGAATCTAGGATTTAGTTGTAATTATATAAAACAGTGAGTTTTATTAATTTAGTGTGATATGTAGAACTGTGCTTTAAATGTGATTAAAATATTTGCCCAATTTCAGTTGATAAATACTTCCATCTCTACATTTCACACCATGATTGGCTACATGTTTTCATATTAATCATATGTAAAATTAAAATATGAACCACAACTTTTTCACAGGACTTTGCAAGTTTACACAAGAAGTTTAAACATTCATGTTTCTTGTTGCGAAAAACAAGCCTAAAAGTGAACTCGGAAGTATTAATCTTTAACAGCCGTTGTGTCATTTTGAATGAGTCATATAAGCACAGGCCGTAGGTACCTTGTCTGGGATTGAAAAATGTAGCTTTTTGGTTTCTGGTGATTGTCACTACTTTGTATTAATAAATGTCTGAATGTGTGTCTCTTGAAAATGTTTGAAAAGTTGCAGCTTTTTGGCCCAGCAAACAGAAAATCAGATATATAATTTTCTTAGTTTGATTTGCATGGGTGATAAGTTCATATTAACCACTACAATTTTTCTGTTAAATCCATTCATATGGTCCCAATATATTTGATTCATTATCCATATGAAATTCAATATCACAAACACACAGATTTTATTGTAATCAAAAAACTGAACTTGTGTTTGCGACTGTGACATCTGTTTTGCTGAATGCACCTACGACTGTAGAGTTGTTTGGTTAGGTGTGTAAAGTTCAAATGAGAAAATAATCTTGGCACAGCTTGTAATGACGCAATATTCGTAATTTTTCGGGACTCTGGTGTAAAATTCTTTCGTGTGTATGAAGCTTTGGAAAGCTTCTTAATATTTTTATCGGGTCTGAAGTTTAAAGCCGTGGTGGCTCGTTTCCCGTGATAGTTTATCCGGCAGACGTGTGCGTTTGTAGGTTATCGGGAGGACGTTTGCCGTGTTACGTTTTATCAGGAGTCCTGGTTACAGTTTTCGTTTCGAACTTTGGTTTTTTGGGGAAACGTCAGCATTAATTAGATTAGTTCGTTTCTGTGGATCAGGCAACGTCGACAGGTTTTAGTTCCTTCGGCGCAGTTTAATGTGTCAACAAATGTTATACGAAACGAGAGGTTAGTTTATCGGGATGTTGAATGCGTCGACAGTTTTAGTTCCTCCAGCGCATTTTCAGGCAACGTCAACAAGTTTTTGTTGTATTAGAGGTTAGTTTCTTTTGACGGCGCAGCAGTCGATAATGTGTTGAGAGCGGGACATGTGCAGTTTTAGATGACGCTGCTGGCAGATGCGGGATGCCGGGCGCTTATCTTAGGAGAAGGGGGCGATAGGCCTGCACATAAATACTAGTGGCGTCTATCGCCTCACGGAAAAAAGTAACCAACCGTCGAAGAGGACGCATCGGGCGTGAAGTATTTCACCCACACCGGCAAGCACCCGCGACCGTTAATTCTTTTTACATAATTTCTTTTCAACTTAACCTAAAGTCTATCAACTTTTTTCCGCTGGTGTGGGGGGTCGTTAGGGTGTCAGGAGGGAACGAACATCCCTCCTGCCTTCGTAACTTAGTCTTGCGATGCAAGTTTTGAGACATTAATAAATTGTAACCTACTGTGGCGCTGTTCTGTACTCGTATATTTATCTCTGAACGGTTCGTACTCTGCATACTGGACATTCGTATGTGAACTGTGTCATTCAAATGATAAATAAAGTATAGAACAAAATACTCTGGAACTTTATTTCTTTCTTAAGTAACTAGCGTTCAATTAACTGAGTCTCGTGTTTCTACCTTCTGATCTAGTCGAGGGCAAGCTGTGGCAACGTAAACATTCGGCAGTGTAACAAGTGCCGAACGTTAAAACATGGCGCCCAACTGTGAGGCAGAAATAATATTTTTAATATTGCTTAACTAACCCGCGGGAACATTACAAGCTTTGTGGAAGGGGAGACAGTGTAGGGGAGAGCTCTCCCAAGCGCTCGCTGCTGGAGGGAGGGAACCACGTGACACTGCCAGCGCTATGCATACCAAACTGATAACAACCCGCCATACTACAGTGCTGTTATATACTGCGCTGCGCGCCTTATGTTTTTTCGACAGGTAATATGCACATGCGGAACAGGTCTCGCCCAACCGCTCTCGGCCGCTGTCACTACTGAAGGTGTTCACTCCCTTTGTGCAGCAGCAATGGACTCTCCTGACTCGTTCTACACGTTGTGGACTTCTGCACATTGTTTTCTCATTTGGATTTCACTGTACTTAAGCATGACACAAAACTGTGGAGCATAGTTTATTACGGACAGTGAATTTGGTTTAACATCTTTAGAAAAAGTTGCAGTTTGAACTTTTAGCATGTATGTGGAACTTGGAAATATTAGGAATTCAAAGAAATTGTCAGACAGTACATTTTCATTTATAATAATAAAGTATTTCATGATTAAAAGTGGCTTCTGCTTGTCAAAGTGACAAGATTGGTTAGTTCACAGCTAGCAGATGCAACGAGGCTATTATATAAATTAACAGCAGTACCGAGTATGCCTGGATGACAATATAACACATTAACATAAATATTATTTGCCTTAAAAATGATTCCATCGCAATACAATACGTAGTTAAATAATATTTTTTCGCTTTGTTGCTGAAGTGGGAGGAGAGACACAAAAAACAAAATGGCAAGCCGGTTTCAGATAAGCTCGGTGATTACTGGCCGAATTGAAATTATTAGCAAGCAGAACCGTTGCACATGAAAATATGTTACTTTAAATAATATATAGAGCTCCTAGAAAATATAAAACTCTTGGAATTTGTTCCTATATTTGTATTTTATACATGAAAAATGAGTCATTTCATGGGGGCATGGCTTACAGAGCGTGCTGTGCATACTGGCCAAGAGATGGCAGCATAGATGCCTGAATTTAATGTAGATATATTAAAAAATACTATGCGATAGATCTGTAGCCTCTTTCATTACCATGAAGCATGCACATGGCGACATTAGAACAGCACTAGCTACAGCGTATAAAGGCCGCCTTCCGTTACTGCTGATCAGCTCTGAAATCACTGTTGGTTCATCAGTGTTCGTCAGCAGTAAAGGAACAGCCAGCAGTAAACAGTAAATATTTTGTTCGGCAGTGGTATTCATTATAAAAAAGACAGGAATTAAATTATGAATGTAAGTACGTATTATCTTATTCCTCTCTTCAGTTCAAAGACTTCTTATGCATAAAAAAAAACATTTATTCATAATTGTTTGAATAAAGAAACTTAATTTTTCTAAACACATAAACTCTTTTGATTTATTNCAGGAATTAAATTATGAATGTAAGTACGTATTATCTTATTCCTCTCTTCAGTTCAAAGACTTCTTATGCATAAAAAAAAAACATTTATTCATAATTGTTTGAATAAAGAAACTTAATTTTTCTAAACACATAAACTCTTTTGATTTATTATTTTGTTTTGCTTTTGTTCGGAATTTCAGTAATGACTATTTTGTATTTGATGATCCTGGTATATGCAAATTTTAAATATCTCTGGGGAACCTACAACTTGAATTGCCATCCAATATCTTATTTCACTGGCACTGCAGGGGCCACAGTGGTGAAGTGGTTAGATTACTCACCTCCCACCTAGGTGAACTGGGTTCGATTCCTGGTAGGCCCGCTCCCAGATTTTTGCATGTGGGAATCGTGCTGGTAGATGTTGCTGGTCGGCGGGTTTTTTGGAGATCTTCCGTTTCCCCTGCCGTTGCATTACGGCAGTGCTCCATACTCACCTCACTTCACCCTCATCTGCTCACCTCAATGTTAAGAGCCACTCAAATCTCTCCACTAGCACTGTAAAACCTCTGCAGCAACAGTAAACTTTGTGCTTTTAGTAATCAAAATAGTTTTGTGCAGGTGCCACCCAGCGGCATGCATAAACGACTGCCAGTGATAATCAGTGCTCGTCAGCACTATTGGAACAATACTAGATATTGAAATTACTGGCAATTGAAGTCAGTGATTAACAGAACGCTACTATGGTAGCATAATTTTGAGTGAAAATCTATTTCAAATACTATTACGTCAAGTAGAGATGATATTCGTAATTTCTGCATTATTTATGGTTACAATTGTTTGTATTTACGAGCTCATCTCTGTGTGTATGCTACTTGATAAAGCTGGTTTACGAGAATCACTAGTTGGTTTTCCAATATAGTGTTGCGAAGCAGCACGATGAACTGTAGCCAGAATGAGACTGGCTGTGGCTGGCTGGTCTTGAGAGCTGATGAGAGTGAAATAAGGTGAATATGTAGCAACGCGAAAATGCAAGGGCAGTGGAAACAAGAGATCCCCGAGTAAACCCACCGACCAGTGGTATCATCTGACACGATTCCCACTTGCGAAAATTCTGTATAGTTAAAGGTGTTTTGTGTAATTTTTTCATATTTGTTTCTTTGGATGCTCCCTGTTGTGTGTGAGAATACCTAAATTTGTGATTTTTCCAGCACGTATCTTGAACCTGGGTGGTACACAGAAAATTACCAGTGATGGAGACTCAGCAAAGCAGAGCCAGTTTGCATATGCGTGCTCTGTAGTGTCGCAGATGTTGAGTAACGAGACTGAAGATGATACTGCTGACTCTGAAAACCAGGGACCAGTCCAAGAGAAGGGAAACGATGGTGAGAATCAAAAACAAGGTGATAAGGATGAACCTAAAGTTTCCTGCGAAAATAAATTATTTCGTACGGACACATTAGCATTTAAATGTTTTGATATGACGCTTGTGCCTGAAACTCTAACGATAGATGCACCCAAAATGACTATGATAATTCCGGAAACAGTGGTAGAAAAAGAGGAATCTTGTCCAGATGAAATTGAGTGTGTTGAGTTAAATAAACAGGCAACCCCTAAGAAGCAACTGATGAAAAACAAGTCCACCAAGGAAAACCGTAGTCCTGTGATCGGTAGTTCAGTCAGACAGCCAGCGAGAGCCTGTAAAACAGCCCTTGCAGATACTACACGTAACGGTACGGCAGATAAAGCCAGCTGCAATGCTCCACTTGTCAATACGGTGAGTCCATCACTGTTGAAGGATGAGACTATGTGTTGTGAGGTACCCGAGAAGCGTCCTCAACTGTTGGAAGGCCACGTGACCAAACGAGCAGACAAATGGGTCCTGAAACCAAGTAATGAAGTGACGTCCCCAGTGAAGTTTGCAAATAAACTTCCAGCTCGCAAACTGACCCAGACCAGACTCTCTCTCGCGAGGGTTCCGAAGAAAGTGGATGTGTGCTCAACTCAGGAGTTCAGCGGCGGCGTGCAGCACACATCCACCCTGGTCGCTCCTAAACCATCTGACGATTATGACGATATCTTGCAGAAAGTCCTGAAAGAATCATTGGAAGAGCACAAGAAAATGCAAGAGAACGAAGACATAGTACTGGAGAGCCCTAAATCTACAAGTGTGAAGTCACTGCAGTCTTCCCTTAAGGTTTCACATGGAAGGTGAGTTACAGTACAGGTTGTCGTGAGTGCTTTTGTGGAGAGTCGTTAGTTCATTTGTGAAAGTGTTTATGAAGTGAGAAAAAGTATGCTTTATTTGTAGAGATATTTGGTGAGGTGGGATAAATGTGTTTCAAACCATCAATATGCATGCATCTGTTAGTATGTTCCCAAAAGCAAAGGTCGAGTAAAAAACATTTAACCTTTTTCTATCTATTACCCCTAAATTCCCCATCCTCCATCAGATTCTCTACCTCTTCAACTGTTACACTATTGTTGTCCTATCATTAAAATCTCACCCTTTTTTGTTCTACTAATGCCTCGTTCTCCCTGCAATACGTTTCCAGTGCACTATTCATCTTACAGATGTCTCCATTTCCTTCTAATCACTATCCTTTTGCTGTGTCAGTCATTCTTCTATTTCACACTCTCCTATCCCTCATTCACATACCTCTTGTAAATCTTTCCATACCTCATTCTCCAATCACTCCTCCTACCAATCCCTCCCCCCCCCTACATTCTGTAGATAACATTCCCCTTACTTCCCCTCCAATGCCATCCCCCCTTCCCCCTCCGATGTCATTCCCCCTTCCTCCTTACTCCTCCAATGCCTTCCCCACAATTCCATTGCTCCCCTCTTGCACCTCTTTACATTTGATATACAAAGGGTTTAGCAGTCTGTTTCAACAGGCCTGCCATAGCGCTACTGTGTGTTCAATATACCTTGTTGGAAGTTATGTGTGTGAACAGTGTTCACAAGTACAGTGAAGGTCTGCAAATTCATTTTATTCATTTATATATATATATATATATATATATATATATATATATATNTTCTCATGTTCTAAATTATGTCCACAAGTTTGAAACACAGATTTTGTTGTTCTGTTGACCAAGATAGTACTATTCAAACTACATTAGTTCAATGAAAACAAATCCTCCTTAAAGACATAATTAACATCATCTGTTTATATGAAATAAAATATATTTATTAGTAGCTAACTCATCTCGTCTAGTTTTATTGGTTAATATAAGGAATTATAGGTATCTAGGTAATTGATGTTCAGTTGGTCATAGCACTATGTTGTATGAGTTCAAGTAATGAATTAAGCAGAGAAAATCATGTCTTTAATTGCAAAGCAGTTGTTTCACATAGCAGGTTGTAAAATTATCCAGACTGAGGTTTTGCTGGGGTCACGAGTGTGATGGCCTTGAGTGTTGGCATGGCTGGGTGGATACAAGGAAATTTCAACTCCGAAACGATTCTATTGGAGTATTTGCTCCGGACCAAATATATTTTTATTAGGAATTGGAATAAATTATTTTTTACATATCAATTTAGTATATTCTGTAATGTGTACGTTTTATATTCGCCATGGTCACAACTTAAAATAACGTATATTGCACCTTTTAAACCCCAAAGATTTTGCATCTACGTGGCAGGACTTCACAATCAGTTTTTTTTTCTTGTTGCCAGAACTTCCCCAACTAAAGTGCCAACTATTGTAGCTTGAAGCGCAACTCCATAGATAGGTAATATAGCACCACAGATTGCATCCATATCTTGATGGACGTGCTTCAAGATCAGTGTATTAGTTGGCATTATCCGCAATAGGTACATGATCCACATTTCATTTTGTTACCTTATTGCTTTCATCACGTTTATAGCACATGTTCATTTCATCAGGACTCTACTGACTTAAGTGTAGCATTGTTGGCACCAAAAAACAAATTAAATATTATTCATTGATAAAATTAATTAAAACACTTTGCAGCACACATTCAATAATACTTTCAAATTTATTGATGAATTAAACATTGTTTGGGATGTTAACACCACGTCAGCATACAACCCCCATTTTCACACTGGTTTAGTTTCTAATGCAACCAACCTAACATGTTTATCATTAAAAAATGTTTAATTTTTTACTTTTAAAAAACAATAGCAACATAATATTTGTAACATTATGTAATAAACTCTTATTGTTAGAACCTGTAAATGCATGTCAGTACTTCAAGCAATGCAAAGTACGTAACACAATATAAAAGTTAATATGAAGAATAAGTTGTCCTGACAAAATTAAGCATATAAAAATTGCTAATATTTTCACGGAGTCTTAAAATATTTGCTCTTAAAAAGGTAATTTACATTCCAATATGAATTTTGAGTTTTTTATGGCATTGAGATGATCATACAAGTTGACCTGCTTCAGGAACCTGAATTTGAATTGAATTTCAACTCTGATAGTGAAAATGTAAGAATTGCCCACCCCTAGTGATGGCATTTCAGCACTGTGTTGTCGTGCCAAGCAGAATTTGTGGTTTACTGTTGTCCAGGAGCAGGTGCAGCAGGCCGGAGCCATCCAAGAGGAGCAGTGATCCAGACGAGACGTTTTTCCCGTGTGCCAGCCGCGATGCCACTAAGCGCACCAGGACAGGGGGTGAGGTGGAGAATACGGAACAGCTTCTGGCGGAGCTGGGGGCGCCCACACACACCTCGCCTGACCTGGGGATCCTGCCCCTCGCAGCGGACCCTCCGCGCCCCCACAGGTACTGTCCCACAGAGCCCGCCCTATGTATGCACTAACACTCGAGTTTTCTCTCTACTTTCTATAAATTAAGGCTGTTTTATTTATTTACTTATTTATTTAACTCCATAAAACCCTAACTCAAACCCTTATTGGGTCAAGGGTGTAGAGCACGTCAACAAAGATGTACAAATAATAACATACATTAAGAATATAAATGTAAGTGTACAAACACACATATATACACAAATGAAATATTCGTAAATGTACAAACATAAATAGACAATAATATAAAAATAGTAAGTAATAAAAGTATTTAAAATTAAAGGCTACAATAATATAACAAAACAATACAAGTGTAATAACATGTAATTCTATACAAAAAAAACTGCTTTGCACAATTAGATCCATTCCATATTAAATAATTCTTCTAAACAATATAATGAATGCTCCTTTTGCAAGCCCCCTTCTGGGAAAGTTTCAGGTTATTTAGTGGTACATGAAGATTCTGGGCACCTCTTGTATAATCAGAATGAATTAAATCATTTTTAGGGAAAATGTTACTGTTGTTGGTAACAAACATCAGGGATGTGTATATATACTGAGATATGAACGTAAGTATACCAATTTTTTTTTATGGCGGCAGCACGTCTTGCATGATTTTAATCCATTTAATAACCTTCTGGCTTTCTTTTGAAGTAAAAATATTTTGCTGCCAGAGCCCAGTACATTATGTCTTAAGACAGCGGTTCCCTAAATGTGCGCCGCCGCGCCCCGGAGAGTAAACAGGGGCGCCGCGAGGCACTCCGGTTTCTCTTTTCCAGAACCTAAAATTCCTTATATTCGCAGATAGGTACAGAATAAAATATTCGAATCGCGCTGCATGCACCGCTTGCCGCGTTCGCCGGTAGGTAGTAGATACTGTCGCGTTGTGTCAGTTAGGCGCTCACGTTCGTACATCGGCATCCCTCTACTCCTCCGCAGCCCCCACACAGGCCTGTCAGCGATCGCCCCGCTTCAGTACAAAACATATGCAGGCGAGATAAGAGGAGGTTGCTTTGTTTGAGTGTGTCGCTTTGTGTTTTCGTAAAAGTCGTCTCAAAATGGAAATATTTTTATAAAATAAGCAAGTTAACAATTCAAGTGAGAGTGATCAAGCGTCGACAAGTGGCGCAGTGTGTGCTCTGTTTGAAAGTTTTAGCGCCCGAAAGTATGCTCCCAAGTAAGCTAAAGCGACGTCTCGAGACCAATCACCCTAACATAGTTGAAAAATCTCGCAATTTTTTTGTAGTAAGTTGCATGATTTAGAAAAGCAAAACAGTGTGTTTACTAAACAAACCTCAGTACCAAGCAACGCACTGCTAGCATCTTTCAAGGTGGCGTACAGAGTGGCAAAGTGCAAAAAACCTCACGCCATCGCAGAAGAGCTTATTCTACCGGCTGCTCTTGACATGGTTAATATTATGGTGTGAGAATCTGCGGGAAAACTGATTTCAAAGGTACCTTTATCCAACANACCTCAGTACCAAGCAACGCACTGCTAGCATCTTTCAAGGTGGCGTACAGAGTGGCAAAGTGCAAAAAACCTCACGCCATCGCAGAAGAGCTTATTCTACCAGCTGCTCTTGACATGGTTAATATTATGGTGTGAGAATCTGCGGGAAAACTGATTTCAAAGGTACCTTTATCCAACANGCTGCTCTTGACATGGTTAATATTATGGTGTGAGAATCTGCGGGAAAACTGATTTCAAAGGTACCTTTATCCAACAACACTATTAGTCAAAGAATCCATCATATAGCGCAGAATCTCAATGATCAATTAACAGAGAAAATAAAAGGCAAGGAATTTGGTTGCAACTTGATTAGGCTACTGACAGTAACAAAGATGCACATCTTATTTGTGATGTACGCTTTCTGGATGATAATATTATCGTTGAAGACCTTCTGTTCTGCAAAAGCATCATTGGAACTGCAAAGGCTCAAGACTTGTTTGAGATGCTTAACAAGTTTATAACAGAAAATGATGTGGATTGGGAAAAGAGCATCGGCGTATGTACTGATGGTGCTTGATCAATGTCTGGTCGCTATGAAGGATTACAGGAGCTTATTCGCAGCAAAGCACCGCATGTTATGTGGACCCATTGCATCATCCATAGGGAAGCACTTGCATCGAGGTCAATGAGTTCTGAATTGAACGTGTCGTAGATGTGATAAAATACATAAAAACTAGGCCACGGAAAGCCAGATTTTTCAAAAAACTACGCATGGACATGGGAGCTGAGCACACGGCCCTGCTATACTACTGCAGTTCCCGATGGCTTTCACGTGGCAATGTCTTATCCCGTGCATTCGAGTTACAGCAAGAAATTCTCACTTTTCTTCAAGAGGAAGGTCATGCAAATTCCAGGTACTTTGCCGAACCAGACTTTTTGCTGAAACTGGCATATTTGTGTGATATATTTGACAATGACTTACGGAACTTAGACAGAGACGTTCCGTTAAACATGCACATCTTGAAACTTTTGGAGAAGTTTGCAGCGTTAAGAAAAAAGCTGCAGTTGTGGATAAGAAACATCAATGAGGATAGCGGTCAAAATTGTTTCCCTGAATTGCACAAATACGTGACCTCTAATAATGTCGTTGTTTCACAAGACTTGCTGTCCTTTTTCACGGAACACCTTTCAAATCTCACTGATTGGTTTGCAAAGTACTTTGGGGAAGATAATATCAAGAAATTTGCGTGGATTCAAGATCCATTCCGTGCTCAAACTCCACCAGAATTCACTTCGCAAGAAGAAGAGAGTTTAATTGAACTCTCTTGCAACAACAGCCTGAAAAGGAAATTTACTTGTTCCAATTTAGTTGAGTTTTGGATATTGATCAAAAATGAATATCCAACTTTAAGTTCCAAAGCTGTAAAGAGCAAATATCGCTCAAAAATCAATGTGGAGCAAGAAATGAGAGTAGCAGTATCAAGCCTTATTTCGCAATTTGAAAAAATGTGTGGAGATCAGCAAGCTCACCCGTCACATTGACTAACTTGCCATTGAAGATTCTCACCATTTGTTACTGTATTTTAATATTTTTCTGTCAATTTTAATATATTCTTGTGTGTTAACTTTACTAAATATGTGAGCCTCACATACAAACCTCACGCTGTGAAGTTTAACTAAAGTTTAGTTTTGGTTACTAAATGGTTGTTTTCATTTCTGTGCCTGATTAACGTAATTGTACACATATTTTGAGTAGAGCGCCGGGACAATATACTAAACCTGTAAGTGGGCCGCAAACTGATTAAGTTTGGGAACACCCGCCATAAGACATTAATGCATGGAATTAAGCAAAATAAACTTGTTTAAGTATAGCAGGTGATAATATTGAGGCCAAGTGGGGAATAGTAAAACAGTCAGTGCTTAGCTTCTTTGAAAGATTATCAATATGCTCTTTCCAATTGAGAGAACTGTCTAGACAAACATCCAGGAATTTTGTTATTTTACAGTTTTGAATCTCATGTGCATCACTGCCAATTTTGAGCGAGTAATCGTGTTTACTTGTAGTATGAAATTTTAGGAAGGTTGTTTTGTTTGTATTTAGGGAGAGTTTGCTGAAAACCATTTAGATAGCTCAATAAAAACCTTATTACACATGTCTGATAATTTACATTTCTGCTATTTAATAAAATGCTTGTATCATCAGCAAAAAGACAAGTCCTTGCTTCAGAGGATAGATTTGGAGGTAAGTCATTAATAAAGATGAGAGAAAGAAGGGGGCCTAGAACAGAACCCTGAGGAACTCCACTTTCAACATGCCGCACATCTGAGAATATGGAAGTCCCCTTACTGTCAACGCTCACTTTTTGGTATCTGTTTGATAAATACGAGGAAATCCAATTGTAAATATTGTCAGTGATACCATAATATTTCAATTTGTCCAGATGTACATCATGGTTAACACAGACAAAAGCTTTTGAGAAATCACAAAATATTCCAGTTACATAATTTCTATTGTCCAATTGTTTCAGAATGTGGGTTGTCAAATCAAATACAGCATGACTAGTAGATAGCCCTGATCTAAAACCATACTGTGTACTGGTTAGGATGTTGTTATCCTCCAGGTGTGCAACAAGCCTTTTATACAAAATTTTTAGAAAAAGTTGATGTTAATGCAATTGGTCTAAATTAAATGTGTTCAGCAAGTACAATAACTGGTGAAGCTGTGNATCTAAAACCATACTGTGTACTGGTTAGGATGTTGTTATCCTCCAGGTGTGCAACAAGCCTTTTATACAAAAATTTTAGAAAAAGTTGATGTTAATGCAATTGGTCTAAATTAAATGTGTTCAGCAAGTACAATAACTGGTGAAGCTGTGATCTCTCTGATAAGAAATTTATATTAAAATCACCACAAATGATTATTTCAGTGTCATTTTTAAAAAGCTTAATAAATTAGTATAATATGAAAATATTCTAAAGATTTTTTTAAATCTCCAGAAGGTGACCTATAAACAGTCAGAAGTACTATTTTCTTTCCTGATACTAAGATGGATCGTGCTGCACACTCAAAATCCTTTTCCCATCTCAAATTTGGCATATCTAGCTCTTAAAATTCCAAATTACTTTTGATGTAGAGGCATACACCTCTTCCCAAGTATTTACTTCTACATAATTTTGATATTAATATGTAGCCAGGAATACAAATGCTAGTATCTCATTGTTCAAATGATTTTCAGTGAGACATATTTTCATACCAACTCCTAGTGTAGGATGTTGGCCAGTACTAGGCTTTCTGTAGAGTTACTGATATCAGAGCAGGTTTCAAACATATCGGAAAAATACCTTTATTTCAAATTTTATATACAAAATATTGGTACTTTCCTAAAAGGCACAGTACTTCTATAATATGTAATCAGTGACAATGTATCATTTAAACAAAATCATGCAATTTTTGGAATAAATCACCACTGACTCCTGATACCACAACTGATGAAGTTCTTACTGGCTGTGTCAGAAATAGTCTGCATTTAAAATACATACTAAAATCAGTGAAAGTATTTATAGGCCAGATATTTATAAATTTTTACATACAATGCCAGTTTTCACTGTAGTTTTTATAAACAAAGAGAAATTGAGTTTATATGTCTCCAATTTTTAACATTACAATCTTATTATTAAAATGTTAATACAATTAAGTTCTTTTATAAATTACTTCCATCACTCCAGTAGGAATGTGAGTCAGTGTTTCCATTAAAATACATGTAGTTATGCAGAAGTGGTTGTTAGAAATTGATTTCCAAATTTCTCCTACAAACAGTAAACCAGGTGTAACAATTGTAATGTAAGATTAATTAGAAGTGTGCCAGACGATGCCACTCATTTGAGATCTGCCGTTTCCCCCACCCTTGCATTCCAGCGCTGCTCTATATCCACCTCGTCTCACTCTCATCTGTTCTCAATATCTCCAGGTGGGTGAGTAGATGAGGTAGGTTCACTTGTGGGTGAGTAGGTTGGCATTAAGTGGAGCCAGCTGCCCTACGCGAGGGACAACCCGAAGAATGTATGAAGCGAGAGGAAGTAGGAGTGGAGATTCAGTGGAATTAATATGGGGTGGATATTAGAAAGCTCCAAGAAAACCCCCACACCACGGCAGTGGCCGCCACACTTACCGCATGAAGACACCCCCCTCTATTTCTCCCCAACCCAGTCTGAGAATTTCCTGCCTGCTGGGGCCTGTGATCCAACTCGGGACCTCGGAGGTGGGAGAGGCCAGTGACTAATGGAAAAAACCATGGGACTTTAACTAAAACTGATTTACTATGTATAATTTGAAACCTGACTCCATACTTTTGAAGTGGTACTACGCCATCTTACGACAGCACTGGTAATGCCCTACTTTATTTGGAAGATAAAATCTGCCCTATTTGTTGTTGCAGTTTATGCACCTGCACAATATTTTATGAACTTTGCTTTGTGTTGCTTGACTGCAAACATGGCCAGTGGCTGCATTGCACAAAACTGCAAAATATTTTCCTTTTCCTGATAAATCATATGTATTAAATTTTGAAGGGCTTCACGTGTTTTTCTGTATGCTTCCTCACCTTGTGGCAAGCATTATCACAGATACACTTTTCTCATGTCTACTGTACATCACTGAGCAAAGTGGCGCATTGGTAAACATCGGGACTCTCATTAGAATCCCAGTCCAACCGTCCTGACTTAAGTATCCCACGGTTTCCTGACATCACTCCAGACGAAAGTGGGGATGGCTCCTTATTACAGGCCATGACCTTCCCCGATCCTTCGTCTCTGAGCAACTTATGCAATTTCCAAAGACCTTGATATTGACCACACATTAAGATACTCGTACCTCATTTCTAAATTGGAAATCGTAGGTACACAATAATAGCTTGAACCATAGATTTGTCACAGAATTAGAGTATAAAGATCATCTTGTGTGGTAATGAAGTGCAAAATTAGGTAGGGACTTACTGCTTCTTTGTATGTTACACTTGAGGTAGGGAGTAGCGCGAAGCAGAGGCATGTAACATACATGCGCACAAGGATAATCAATAGCCGAAACATTTATGAAATTAAGTATGGTGGACATTGAACTGGCATAATAGTTAGATCACCGAGATGTGTTTTTGTCCTTTCTTTTTTCACATTTATTATTCTGTTAATAGAAAGCTTAACATGTTTTTTTTATAAACATTTTATTAACTTCTTATTGATACACAGTTTGCACTTGTGGAATAGTGTAGTGTGGCCTCGGATGAAAGACGAAGCTGGCTTGTGCTGTCTCCAGGGTTCCTGACAAGCGACAGGCTAGTGGGGGCGTTAACTACATCTACCAGCGTGATACGGTGCGCGGAAAAGTAGCACGCAGAAAGCTGGAGGGCTGGGCATGCAACGACTGCAGGGATGTGAGTCACATCTTGTTGTTTCAGCAAATCCAAAACGCTTATTTTGTGCTGTGTGATAACCTTTAAACATTTTTCACTTTTTTTTATTCTTTAAAGTACTATAGTGTAACCACTTTTGTCTTTGTGATTTTTTTTTTACATGTCTGACCCCTACAAAGTAAATTTTTTACTGTGCCATTCACCAGAATTTTAAGACAGAGAATGAAACATTACCGCATACATGGTAAAAAGTAAACAGAATGCACAAGTACTGACAGGGTGGGACTCGTGGATAGACATGTGCGCACACACACACAAAAGTCAAAACACATTTTCCACGTGAATGTGGATGTGTTCGTCAGCTTTTGTGTGAGTGTCTATCCACAAGTATTGTCCTTGCGCATTCTGTGTACTTTCTTTAATGTAATCAGTAGTCTAGCTGGCTATTCCCACCATATATGTGTGTGTATATATATGTGTATATATATGTGAGTATATATACATATGTATATATATATACATATGTATATATATATGTGTATATACATATATATATATATATATGTATATATATGTGTATATTAGGGATGGGTCGGTTCGGTTCTTTGGTTCCAATTTATACCGGTTCTTGAGGTTTGACTCGGAACCAGTTTTAGGTTAACAACTACTCGGTTCTCTCGTTTCTACACAGCAATAAATTTACCGTAAAACTCTGTCCTTACAAAAATAACTACCTCCTGTATAGCACTCCCTTTTCCCCAAAAATGAAGGGAAAAAAATTCTGGGGTGCACTACTCGCCATACACGAGAAAAAAAAATTAAGGAGTGGTAGTCTTAAACTGTCCTCTCCCTTCTCTGTATTTATCACTCAGCCCGCCCCTGTAAGCAACACTGCTAGCCATAGATACATTTCTCCATGCTTTCTTTGTTTCCAAGTAAGGCAGAGAATAGCCTTGCCAACTGGTCTGGTAGAAGGGACTGTTTTTTTTTTTAGAGTTGTAGCATTCCAACACAACAAAAAAAAAACCAGCAGGTCACTGCATAAAAGAAGCAAAAAAAAAAGGAAGTTGGCCCCCTGTCACTAAGTAAAAGAAGCAAAAAGAAAAAGGAAGCAGGCTGGTAAAAGAAAGCAGGTCACCCACTGGAGTTGTTGACATTCTTTTAATGACCATAGGTTAAAGTCATGCCACAATGTTTAGGCTTTTAGTGCCACTGCGAGTTATTTAGTTAAAGTATTTTCCAAACATATCACAATCACAATGTAAAAAAAAATTTTTTTTACATATTTACTAACCTTAAATAAATTTAATACAAGTTTATCTGTAGACATTAAATCTTATCTTCACACTTTGTTATTGTTCTATTATTCTGTAGGTTAAATAAAATATTTAATGAATTTTACCTGCATTGGTTTAATGAAGTTGCAAGCCAAATGCAAGTATTCAAAATGGAACCGATATTTGAATTGTAGAATCGGTACCGGAACCGATATTTTTTGTTATTCGACCCATCCCTAGTGTATATATATATATATGTGTGTGTGTGTGTATGTATATATATATATAATATATATATATGTATATAGTGTGTGTGTATATATATATAGTGTAAAAGTATTGGTATAATAGTTTCAAAGTATTATGTAAGACTGTGGAACCTGTAACTAGTTGCATATGTTTGAGATGTTGCAGTAGTGTTGCCTACCGTTTGTCTACAGTTGTATGAAGGGCTGCGCCTCTCAGAGGCAGAGAAAAAAGCATTGATGAACGAGTGTTCCAAGCATCGAGATAACTTTCCTGCAAGAAGTACCTCCCCATCAGGTAATCCTCTGACAACACACTCTACTTGTAGTGAGTTATTTATTACTTGTGTACAAATGCTAATATTTTGAGTTCCCCTTTACACATTACGGTATAGTCTGTTTAGAAACATTTAATGTAATATGAGTTAGTGTGCTTGTTTCTTTAGGAAACTTAATGTTTTATTGAACTTGCTATTGTATTACCAATATGAGATCATTTTTTAAAAGATACAGAATGTATGTGACATTAATGAATTACAAAGAAAGTGGTTTAGTTGAAATGGCTGATAACCCAAAATACAGTGAAACTGTACCATAACATGTGTAACAGTAGATTCACTATTAGTAATAACTTTTTAATGTATCATTCTTTTTTTGAAATTCAAAGTAATTGGTATTAATTTAAAACAAATATCATCAGTTTTGCTTGCTATGATGGAATAACTTGTCAGAAACAGGATGGACATGTACCAATAGCTCACGCTGGTGCTGCAGTAATATTCTCTCTCTCATGGAAATCGCTATTACTATTATTTGGGAAGCTCTGTAACACAAGTAACAGTCGAACATTCTTACTATCAAGCTATAGTACGAGATGGTTGTGGAAGGAATAAGACAGTGGGAAGAATTTTCAGTGTTTTCTTCAAACATAGCAGCATAGTAATTCGCATTTGAAAAAGCAATGAGTTACTACCTAGCACAGCTACGTAAAGTTTATAGGCCAGTCACAATTAAGAATTGATAAATAAATAGGTAAATTCAGTTTTGTTAGGTTGGTTATTTGTTATAATACCATAAGGGATCTGCAGTTTTACATTCCCATGCTAACTGACACTATTTTGTTTTATACCACTCAAGGTCAACAGGTATTTTGAGCTATATCAACACCTTGGGACACAAGCAAGCTTTTACAAATGAACAAATAAATCTTACAGATAGTGCCGGCAGCCCACTTTTATGCCTACTTACTCTAACAACAGGTGTTGGTAGTCTGCCTGTGTTTTCTTGGAGATGTGGTAAACATTTAGGTCCTGTTTTTACCAGTGTCACTAATGAAAAATAGTGACCGTTTGATTCCATTATCAGGTTACAAAAGTTTGTCTTACAGCATTGTTACTTATTCGGCTTGGGAAGTTGTTTTCAAAAAGACGATTGCCTGTGCATCTTCTTGTCACTAGTTAACTGAGTGGTGGTCTGCAGTGGACTTACCTGTTCACCACCTGTTTTTTAACTCTAAGGTTAATGTTACAAGTAGGCCACTAGACTACAAAGTACTCACAGTCTAGTACTTGTTAACAGGCATACACACAAAGGAGCAAACATTTTTCACGTGGTTGCATGATCGCGTGAAAAATGTCATCGTCCTTGATGTGTGTGCCTGTTGACAAGTACTAGACTGTGAGTACTTGAATTTCTGTCTTTTTGCATATTTTTGTTTTCTAACTCCTTCAGCACTGGTAATATTTCATACAACTTGCCTGGTAGTGCAGATACACGAACTTGGTAAACACTGTACCGATTGCACATTTTGTTGATTGCATACATCATGTAGTACTGCCGGTTAAATTGTGTGCGTGCACACACATACACTCTCTCTTTTTAATTTAAGTTTACATTATGAATATTCCAAGTAATGTAAAAGTGAGCTACACAAGTACTAATGTAAAATAAATATCACAAGGTAGAAGTGGAAGTCTTTCAATAAACAGTGAACAATCCATGCAAGAACCTGTGTGAATTTTATGTTATTTAACAGTTAGAATTATAACATGTGTATTATGAATAATAATATATCTGAAATCAAAAGGGAATAAATTGGTTAGTTAATAAGCTACCACCCTTGTGTAACCAATTTTATTTGTAAGTGGTGGGATCTAAAGAGGTACGTAGTAAGGTGCTATTGTTACCAGTTTTTACATTGATGTAAAACTATGTTCAAATTAAACTAATGAGTTACGAGAATAAACTGAAGGGCTGGATGCTACACGGGGTGAAAAGTCTAACCATTATAATAATGGTGCTAAGTTGCTAGCCTCCGTCCAAAAGTGCACCCAGGTGCCACACCTTTTTTATGGTAATTGCTGTATATGCGCTCGACCATTGATGTGATGAACCAGGAATCTGGATTCATCCAACCAGGCAACCATTTTTCCAATCATCCACAGTCCGGTGTCGGATGATTTTGTGCCCACCTCACATACTGCTGTCGACGTGCAGTCAACATGGGGTACGAGTGGGTCTTGCAACTCCGCAGTCCCATCAGCAACAGTGTTCAATGAACCATCATTGTTTTACCTCTGTGCAATTTCTCAAACTGTGTTCCTGCTACCACACTAGACAATGTGCCATGGTCGACACAAGGATGGATGTGTCTTTCGCCACCATTGCACCATTTTTGATACATGCTCACAACAGTGGCACGAGAACAACCAACAAGACAGGCCATTTCAGAGATGCTGGTACCAAGGTGTCAGCCATGCCACTACAATCTGACCTCTCAAACTTGGATATATCATTCACTTTTTCCATTCTGACGCTGCAGGCACTAACAATAAGCCTGTGGACGGACTTGCCCTTAACATGCTGCCAGTGCATCACGTATAACCCTCTGTGAAAAAAATGTTTGTAAACATTAGTAATACTTTGTGCAACTTACTTTGTAAACAACGTACTTATCTGTGATTTCTTACCAGTTGTTACAGTAAAGCTTTCTTAATACAAATTTCCCATTAATACGAAGTTGTCTTCTTTCCCTTTGGAGTGAAATGGTAATGTGTGCTGAATACAAAAATATTTGTTATAATGTATTCACGGTAACTTCAAGATTTTCTGAAGCCCTGCTAAAGATCTACTTTCAGGGAGCCGATTATGTATCCTTCCGCAGTATGTAAACAAAACATTGCCATGTGACACCTGTCAAACGTTTTGTAAACAAAAACAGAGCCATGTGGGAACTGTCAAATATTTTGTTAACAGTGTCCATGTGGGAACTACCAAAATTTATTTTTGAAGAGAAACAATGCCATGTAATCTTAACTGTCATATACTTTAATAAAATTCTCCAAATGTCTAAAAAATGCTAATCAATTTAGCGAAATGTTGTAATACATACAAAAAGGTAGATTGAAGTATATATCGGAACTGTTAATTATATAATTTAATTAAAGTTTACTTATTGTATTAAGATTTATTTAAAGGTTTTATGTTAGGAAAAAGTTAAATTTTACATAATAAACTTTTGGAAGTAGCACTCAGGTTAAAGATTTCACTGTGATAAATGGTACCGTATTTTATCGCATATAAGTGGCACATTTTATTAAAAAAAAAATTTATTGAAAACTCGGGGTGCGACTTATAAGTGAGAAAAATTCCTCCAGCCCCGCACTAACGTTTCATTTACTACGAATTCACGGCCCGCGGCTCGATTTCCAAACTCTTCAGCGAACAAAATCACTTTCATTTTTAAACCTGCGGTGTATGTACATCGCTTTTCCGTCAAGAAACTGTCTCACTTCACTGCCACAACATCAAAACACTACGTGCGACGCAAAGACGATATAAGAGAAATACGTGTAAGCCAACGCTAATGTGCTGCTATCTCTTACGCTCCACAAAAAGCTTTCGAAAATAATCGATTATCAGTTATTGACCAAAAATCGATTCCTTTTCATTCTTTTAAAATATTTTTTTCTGTTAAGGATTGCGAAGGGAATTACGTAACGGAAATATTCAAATAAATATTCACATTTTGCACGTTTATTTAAAACTGACAAAGATAAACTGCAGAAATAACAACGCTAATACTAAAATTACATCTTAACCTAGAATTATCTTATAAGTAGAAAGAATGTGTTTCGTTAGTTTTATAACCACAATTCAGCGTATCCAATATGGCGTGGTTATACGTCTGAAAAAAACGTGCTCAAACGGACAAGATGGAGTGTATGAGTCTGCTGGACAGACAGTGAAATTTATTTAATTTCAATTAATAACAGTGAAATCTTTACCCATGAGTGCTACGTAAAAATGTAAATATATAGTTTAGCAATATTAACTTTACAATTACGGCATTAAATTTATACATATTAATATTTAACCTACGAACTATTTCTTTTCAGCTATAACCAACATGTCCCTTCAAAATCCGTTGTTAATTCTTACGGACTTTTAACAAATTATTAAAATTTATTGAAAAAATATACTTAAAACTTAAAACAACCAATTTATATAGTGCTTCAGTGCTAAAAGCAAGACAAAACCTTTTTCCATATACCATTTTTTTATAACCAATTGAACATGTAACTCCTAGGGTGATTTTTCAAAGGTTCTTTTCAAAAGTATCAAAGATACCGTGAATGGATTATAATCTGTATTACTATGTAATGTAAAGTGGACTATTAAAAAAGTTTTTTTTTTTCCAATAGAGTAAATCACAGAGTCAAAATTTAAAATTTTTTAGATACCTTATAAGATGGCCAAAATTGTGTAAATGTGGAGTTAGCCAATAGCTACACACATAATTACAAACTACCATAAAATTGTAAGAACCAACCATCCATCAATAGCATTCTAAATCGCTGTCTCACACACATATAACTGTTCCTGCAGAATCAACGAGTTTGCTGCTTCAGAAGAACAGTGCTGTACTAAAAAAAATCCATGAAAGATAGTTTAGTTTTCAGAGAACTAGTGTTCAATGGAATGGGTAAGCTGCTAGGTTAGCAATATTATCCAAGAATACAAATCTACAAGTACTCATGCGCTGGTCGCTGTCTACATGCACTAGAAATATGACACTGTTTTTTCCATGGTTGCAATGTTTTGCCGGCTTTTCTATTGCATTGTGGTATTTTAATGTAGGTATGCCTTATTTTGCCTTCTTATTTGATGTGGGAAGAATTTGTTTAATAGTGCATGGCTTACTTACTGTGTTCTCGCTAGTGTAGAGAGGTGGATACCGTATTTTATCACATATAAGTCGCCTGCGCTAATAGGTCGCACCATTACTTTCAAAGGGTGTTAAAAAAATTATATTTATTGTTTATAGGTTGCGCTCATTGTTGTTGTAAATCCTGTACAACACAGCCTGCGCCACAGGTGGATGATGCATGCGACCTTGGCGAAGGTCGTGTGGCAGCTGTGTCCTTGCAAGCAAGCGGTGTTGTCAAGCGTACAGCGTAGACACAGTGCGCCGCAAGTTTGTTGGACGTAGTTAATTTGGAATGTACTGATATAGCTGCTCGAGATGCAGGCTTAACTGCCGGAGTTTATATATTTATTGCAAAAAAGAAATAACTTATAAATATGTAATTTTTTCTTTTTATATATTTCAAGTATTTCTAACGATTTATGCTAAAAGCAAAAGCTAACCATTATTTCTGCAGTTTATCTTTGAAAGTTTTAAATAAACGTGCAAAATATAGAAAGGCATTGAATATTCCGGTTACGTAATTCCCTTCGCAATCCTTAACAGAAAAAGAAATTTTAAAAGAATCAAATGAAATAAAAAGAATTGATTCTTGCCCAATAACTGGCAATCAATTATTTTCGAAAGCTTTCTGTGGAGCGTACAGAGATAGCAGCACATTAGCGTTTTGAGTACCAAATGTTAGCAATGACTTACACGTCTTTCTATTATATCGTCTTTGCGCCGCACGTAGTGTTGTGTCAGTGAAGAAGTGCGACAGTTTCTTGATGGAAAGTACATACACTGCAGGTTTCAAAATGAAAGTGATTTTGTTCGCTGAAGAATTTGGAAATCGAGCTGCGGGCCGTGAATTCTGAGTAAATGAAAAGTTAGTGCGGGGCTGGAGGAAGCAGTTCATTTTTCTCACTTATAGGTCGCACCCCAAGTTTTCAATAAAATTTTTTTTAATAAAATGTGCGACTTATATGCGATAAAATACTGTAATGTATAGTCACTGCACCCAACTTTTTTTTCCCATCACCACCTGCAGCTGATATAAAGTTAGCTGCAGCTGTCATTTTGAGATGTGTAGTCTGCTGTTACAGACTTGCCTGTGTCTCTCTGTGATTGCAGACTGGTAAGTGGTGTTCGCAGCAGTCCCACACATGAACTCATCACATGCAGGGAACTACTACTCACTCAATACACCAAGTGCACATGGACTGAAGTTACTGCAAACAGTAAACTGCATGACAATTATATTTTTTTGTGTCCTTTGTTAGATAAATAGAAAAAAAAATTGCATATGTGCATGTCAATAACAAAAAACAGTTTTGTTCTCATGTATGTTGTAGAATATATTATATATATGTATAGAATTGATTTCAATTGCTATTTTAGTTTTCTCCAAACAGCTCGTTTTGATGTTATAGCTTGCTTGCTTTTCTAACATTTATTTGCAGGAAGTTTATCACTTAAGATAAGATGTTACTCTTTTCAAAGTCTGTGATTAATTTTTTCACATCAAATACAGTCAACTCTAGTTTGTACGGCCTTTTGTGGTTGCCAGGAAAGCTGTACTTATTTTAAAGAGTTCATATGCTAATAGTTGTGCTGAAAATTTTTAGTTTAGCCATTGTTAAACAAATCACACATATAGTAAACCACCAACTTTATGAGGTGTTACAATCCCCAAGAATGACTTCATAAAATCGAAACCAACCGATTTCAACCCCTTTAAAAAAAAATGCTTCAAGTGTATTTTTTCTGTGAAGTCTATGTTTGACTCTGACAAAATAACATGGTTGTAAATTAAATAGGCAAACTTCTTCAGATTATAAAGTGTACAGTACATAAGTTTCATCAGAGGATTTGTTACTGAATTATTAATTAATTTCAAAATAAATAAGTCTTCTGAATAAACAGATATCTAGAGGTATGTGAAAATAGCACATATATATTAAAAATTACTATATATTAAAAATTAATAATTGAAAGCCAAAATAAACAGTCTTCTAAAATACGTCCCCAAATATTTTGTGGGTACTGTTTTCCTATACCTAAATAAAACTGGAATGGTTGCTTTACTTTGAAGTGTGTCATTTTCTTTCATAGCCTTTGTTTAGGAATGGAGGAATTTTGTGTTAAGATAATCATATAGGATAAGTTTATTAAAAATTTTAGCATCTATAGCAACTTGCTATTTTCATACACCTCTGCTGATATAGAATGCCATTTATGACACCCCTTTGTCTCCAAATGTGCAAGCTCTGTGCTTGAGTGTATCATCACAGGAGTGTTTTTGAAACAGTAATAATTGAAGCTCATAAAGAAACAAATCGTAATAACCATACTTATTCGCAGTTGTCTCAAAACTATCACATTTCCTAATTAAATATTCTTAATTACTTCAAAAATGCAGATGTCCATCAAACAAGGTGTGGTGATAAATTATGTGCAAACATCTGGCTTGAAGGGATAGGTTTTGGCTTTCTAAGGGCGATCTGTTGGTGTGGCCATCATTACCTCAATTTATCCTCTTTATATAGTGGGTGAGGGAGGGGATGGCTGCCTCAGCTGCATTTTTTTTACCACTCTTTGCAAAGTTTTTTATATTTTGGCAATTCCTACGGGCCTATTTGATCACAACAGTGGTAATCCCGGTTGAAGAAACCTCTGCTGCCTTGGGGGAGAGGGAGGACAGACAAAATCATGTTGGTGTCTATTTTTAGATCTGATGAGTGGTACAGAATCTTCAAAAAGAATTGCAACCAATATAAAAAAAATATTTCCTTTAAAATATTATCTGTCACAAAATATTTTCACTGTTCCTGAAAGAGGGGTTGTACAATCAAGAGTTGATTGTAATTTAAAAACAGTTTTGTGATAATTAAATGAAATTTTATTCGGTGCTGATAGTTCAATACATGTAAAATTGTTGGTGCAAAAGAAATTTTGGCATATAATAATACTGCAATTAACTAAATAAATAATATTCCTGGTAATAAATAGTATTAAATCACAGAACTTATTACAAAGCTGTGTTAATCCATCCATAAGCTTAAATGTTTTAATTGTGTATTATATTGTTTGGTATGTGCTTCTTGCAGCTGGTGGACAACATGGTGCATGCTTAGAGATGGTAATTTTTCGTAATTGCAAAATAAATGCTATAAAATAGTAATTTTCTTGCTACAAAATGTGACAATATGCGAAAACAGAGTTTCAAGCTACAAATAAAAGACGAACTACCACCACAATTTTCGTAGGAATTCAACATATTGGCGCGAGTTGTGTCTATTGGCACATTTTCCCAACACCGGGCCGCTGATACGACGTGAACCGGCCCTGTAAGAACGGCAGTGGTGACAGCTAGCTGGCGGCCGCCCACCAGAGTAATCTTGCAGCAAGCCGGCCAACAGCAGTGGGTGGGAGGGAGGCGAGAGCGGGAACAGCACAGAAATAAGATAAGCTGCAATTCAAGGTCACGCCTCCAACAAACAGATAACGGTATTCCAGTGGCTTTTAGATTGAATGCGGCAAGCCACGGTAGTATAAGGTGGCTTACTGCCGCTCTTTGTGTTGCAATTGAGGTTATGGTAAGGCCAAACCATCACCACTCAACCGATTACGATGAAATAAACTGTTATGGCATCAGACGAACTATGTCCACAGAGGCAAGTAGTTAAAACCCTCCTAAAATAAATTACAGAATTAAATATATGTAACAGCATATTTGGCTGGTATAACGATGTTGTTGCATGGCATAACTCCTGGGTTAGCGGAGGTTGGCATCATAAAAAGAAACAATTGTATTTGAATGGACCGTCGTCCATTGGTAAGTCTTCATGTCTTTAAATAAATTCAAGTTTCACCTTCTTCCGAGTGAACAAAACAGGCGACGAATGCATACTAATTACAGCATACTGATTAAGGACACCCTCATGAACTGGAACAGTCTTCCAACAAATTATATCACGTGGATTGATATCAGACAAACTGGTATATGCGGGGACACCAGTATTATGATGTTTACGGAAAAAAACACAATTCCAAAAGACCACTTCCCGCTCTTGCTGTTATACCATGTAAACCAAATCTGTACATGTAAGACAAAAGAATGTAACTTTCTTAAACACTTGCGACACCATGTCGCTAAAACACTAAGGGTGTTTGGTGCAAGGTGCTTGCTTGGGGTCTGTGTATGTCCGTTCTGTGCACAAGTTGAAACATGAATAAGAGTTACTGCTGATAAGAGAATTCCATAGATAACATGCGCGAAAAGATAAGAACTGTAGCAGGAAGTAAGCAAGATAAGCGGCAATTCAAGGTCACGGCTGCGACACACAGATAACGCTGTACCCATGGAAAATAGGAATAACGTCCACTACGCCACGAAGACAATATCGGAACAGAAGATCTTATTATCCACGTAAAGTAAATCGTAATATTCTGAGTTGTAATTATGATGTCAATAAGGGCGACACTACATGGTGTCGCAAGTGTCTAAGACAGTTACGTTCTTTTGTCTTACATGCACAGATTTGGTTTACATGGTATAACAGCAAGAGCGGGGAAGTAGTATTTTGGGATTGTGTTTTTTCCGTAAACGTCATAATACTGGTGTCCCCGCATATACCAGTTTGTCTGATATCAATCCACGTGATATAATTTGCTGGAAGACTGTTCCAGTTCATGAGGGTGTCCTTAATCAGTATGCTGTAATTAGTATGCATTCGTCGCCTGTTTTGTTCACTCGGAAGATGAAGTTTGAACTTGGTGATGAAATATGGATTTATAGGAAATTGGTTGGTTCATTGGGGGATTTGCATATTATCGGTCATGCAGAGCTTGTGTATAATGTGTAAATGCCAACCATCCCCAGTATTTTCTCTCCTCCCTTCTGAACTAGGTCCACAGGCCAATCCAAACACCCTCCAGTCTGCAACATCTGTCTCTTCCCCAGACATGGTGACTTCTCCATTCCCTCATTGATGCATCGGCAGTCAATGCACTAAAAGAAAACTTTTGCGTTCTCAAGAGAGTTCAGTGTTCCTACAGTTAGTTTATACTGACATTTACAAATACCTCTTGTGCAAGTGGTTGCAAATGTTACCGACAGTTGAAATGGGACGAAATACCATTTCCATCCAGCAGCAAGTTAGAGAATACAAGAATAAACAGTTTTATTAAAATAATAGTGTGACATTTTGATGTGCAAACTGTGATTTCACCATCTAATGGAAAAAAGAATGTCATTCCTGAGAAGGACATAAAATCCAAGAACATTTTCCTTTCAAAAACAGATGCGGAAAAGAAAGCAGTAACACGTCAAGCCTCAGTGCCAAGTGTCTTCAAGATGTAAAAAAAAAAATGTGTTTGCAATCAAACATTCCTACCCACAAGTTGAATCATCCAGCTGTGCGGGAGTATTTTGCAAAGTAAGTGTTTTTGAAAGACAATGTAATTGTCATTATATGCTTCTTTTATTAAATTATCAAAGTGTGTATAGGCCACACATTTTTACAAAAAAAAGACTATAAAAAGTGGGATGTGGCTTATTTAAAAGATATCTGCATCAAAAAAAAATCCCCCCCCTCCCCTCAAACATGTTTAGAAATGTCCATAAATTATAAATGAATAGCTCATCACTCGCACGTATAATGTAAACAAACACACTCACTTGGCGTACACGTTCGTTATAAAAGTACATTATTGCACAACAGTAAGAATCAAAACTCACATTAACAGTACTGGTAGCTGATTGAGAACAGCAAACTGAAAGCTATACAAGGGTGGGAAGGGAGGNTCAAAACTCACATTAACAGTACTGGTAGCTGATTGAGAACAGCAAACTGAAAGCTATACAAGGGTGGGAAGGGAGGAAACTAATGACATGTGGGCGACACTGATAAGTGAAAACGGCGAGAAAAGAGGCGGGAGGGGTTGTGGTGACAGAGAGCACGACTAAGTCAAAGTCCTCTCCCCTGCAGCTACTCGTGCTCTTTGTTCTGTCTGACTGAATACTGCGCTATTGCCACTTTTCAGTGGCAGTGGCCAGCCGGCGCAGTGACCACACACTCAATGGCAATTTGATGTTGCCATGCCGGTTGGCCTCCACACTAGCATAATGAGGACCGGCAATATTAATTATCCCTAATTTTTCATAAAAAACCATTTGGTTAGGCCTATACACACCAAAATATGGTATGTAATAAGAATGGCCTTGGAGTTGTAGCATATGCTTCAAAATGTTAAGAAGTGTTTACAGCACATATGTACTATATTTTCTTCTGCTTTTTACAAGTATGCACCAGGTTCAGGAGACTTGCAGTGTACTCCGAAAAGATTATGTGCTAGCCTGTGGGGAGAGCATGAAATTAAAAGTGAAAGCTGCCATAAATGATCAACTCATTGCCATAGTTGCAGATGAAATGTCCAACAGCAACGGTAGGCATGCCTTTGCAATTTTGCTGAGGACAGTGACACCAACAGCTCAGAAAGAAGTTTTTTTTTTTNCAGCAACGGTAGGCATGCCTTTGCAATTTTGCTGAGGACAGTGACACCAACAGCTCAGAAAGAAGTTTTTTTTTTGTATGTTGTACATTTCTGGACACTGCTGGTGTGACTTCCTGCAGTCTGGCAATAATTTACTGCATANTTTTTTTTTTGTATGTTGTACATTTCTGGACACTGCTGGTGTGACTTCCTGCAGTCTGGCAATAATTTACTGCATAAAGGAGTGATGTTAAGTACCACAACCTTTTGAGTTTAGTTTCAGATTCTTCACGATGCATGGGAAACTGTTTTCAAGCACTACAAACTATTATTGGAAATCATTTGCTTAATTTTCAATGTTATTTCTCAAGGAATTTTCAAGTCTTAACCTCCTTGTTTCAAAACTAAAAATGGCATTTTTGCATTCACAAAAAATTAACAGCAGTTATTGGAACTTTCCAAAATATATCATTCTCATTGTTGCTCTTCTTTTTCCTGCACCAGTAATAACTTGCTGGAATTCGTGGTTTCAGGCTGTACAATATCTGCATAAATACTTTGATGCTGTAGTTAGTTTTTTTTTAACAATGCTGCAAAAGAACAACACGGTAACAGCACATCAGATATGACAATGTTTCACGACAGACAGTTATAACTATAGTCAGTTCATGACTGGAAGAGACTTTCTTGAAGCCCTGCTAAAGATCTACTTTCAAGCCCATTTCGTATCCTTCTGCCAAAGGTAAACAAACATTGCCATGTGGCAAGTCACATGGCAATGTTTACATTCCACTGTGTGTGTGTGTACATGTGTTCGTACATGCACTTACCCATTATAAACGTAATGTATATATTATTAATGGATATTCCACAAGCGTAAAGTTTTTAATCTTGAGAATTTCACACAAAAGAATATGTGATGCAAGCAAAAAACATTTCATTATATAAACCCAAAATGTGAGTATTAAAAATTAGATGTTTCGTGTGCGTGCCTGTGTCTGTCTCTCTATCTATCTATCTCTATATATATCTATATCTATCTATCTATCTCTATCTCTCTCTCTCTCTCTGTATATGTGTATAGGTTTGATTTTGGGTGGGGGAGAAAAACTTTCACTTTGATTACATATTATAGACACAATACTTTGCAATGAAATGTGTCAACATTCAAGGAGTCCATCCAACAACATTAACATGGCAACGCCAATCTCTCATAAGCCCCCGGATGGCCGTGCTGTAGAGAATTTGTGCGATTCTTGTTTAACCTAATATTTCATTTATCGGTTTTTTTATACTAATATCAGCTCTTTATTATTTGATTTTTCATAACGTATGACTTTAATTTGTGCTAACCTTCTCGTACAGATTCCTTTTGCTTTTGAAATCTGTATAAGAGATTACTCATAGTGCGTTCTAACGTGTTTAATATTTTTCAAATTTATTTCAGGTTTGCTTAAAATTTTATTTACTGTATTTTACGTTGTATGTTGCGGTAGTTTTTGTGTGCAGTCATGAGTTCTAGCAAGGTGAATAAAAGAGAAGTCACCAACGCCAACAGGACATCATTAACCTCACCGAATCGTTGTATTCACTAATTAGCTGAGGGGAAATGAAACCCTGCAACGTCGCGGAAAGAGCGGCAGAAATGTTGAAACTCTCCAGATCTACAGTGCTAAGGTATGTTAAAATATCTGTAGTATTAACCATTGCGTTTGCAAGTTGTGTGTGTTAAGATCAATTACGTTGGCCCACGAAATGTGTTTACAAGAACATAAAGAAAATTTGTTAATAACTTGATAACATCGTCGAACGTTGTCTACGTGTATTTTTAACGTTTTATTTTGGTAATTATTAAGTTTATAGGGTTTCCTGTAAAAATAAAAATAATTCATTGAAAATCTTATATTTCCACTCTGCTAATGATGCAGAACACGAATATACGAGGGGCATTAACGTCCGACTAATTTCGTAATATGTGCCCACCTAACCTAACAGAACCTAACCCCACGATGAGTGAATCACTATTTTACATTTTTTAACTAACCTAGGATTGTAGGGTTATATAGTAACCAATACCTGCCACCTATTAAACTAACCTAAACTAACACACGGCAGAGCATATCACATTGTCACACATCATTTGTAAACAAACCCTTGTATGTTTTTGGTATCAGTAACTGTAGTTGACCCAGTAACTGAATTATGGTCCTTTTTAAATTATGCAAATTAGGTTGGCTATGTAGCACTGAAAGTGAAAAATATGACACTGATAATTTACAATAACTAAAAGACAATGGCTGTAGAACAGTGGTGTTGGGGAAATGCATTAATACACAATTGTTTTCTTAAAAGATTATGACTGCGATTTCATCGATTACGATGTCCTCTCATGTTTAGTGAAGTGATACAGATATGTTTAATAGTAGGGGAAGTTCCAGTTATATCGACTGTAATCTATTTAGTGACGTATAACAATGGCAATTAATGCCGCAATGTAACTTATAAATACAAAACAAGCTCCTTCTTCAGAATCTTAAAATGCACCATCTCTCCATAACCTATATAAAATTAATTGACTATAACAAACTCACTATAGAGGCAATTTTCCTTACCATTGTCAGTTGTCTTTATAATAAATTTCCACTGTATATATTGGGTTGTTTATGAAGAATCCCTCGCAGGGGTACACAAATTCCAACACAAAGTAGTTTTTATTTTTAATTACACATTGTAATACCACCTTTTGGTTAGGTGATTCATACACTCACATTTGAGTCTATATAACCCTACAATCCTAGGTTAGTGTAAAACCCAACAATCCTAGGTTAGTTTAAAAATGTAAAATAGTGATTCACCCATCGTGGGGATAGGTTCTGTTAGGTTAGGTGGGCACATGTTACGAAATTAGTCGGACGTTAATGCCCGTCGTATATTCGTGTTCTGCATCATTAGTGGAGTGGAAATATACCATTTTCCGTGAAATTATTGTTATTTTTTTTACAGAAAAGCCCCCTAAACTTAATAATTACCCAAATAAAACGTTAAAAAGACACGTAGACAACGTTCGACGATGTTATCAAGTTATTAACAAATTTTCTTTATGTTCTTGTAAACACATTTCGTAGGCCAACATAATTGACCTTAGCACACACAACTTGCAAACGCAATGGTTAATACTACATATATTTTAACATACCTTAGAACTGTGGATCTGAAGCGTTTCAACATTTCTGCCGCTCTTTCCGCGACGTTGCAGGGTTTCATTTCCCCTCGCCTAATTAGGGAATACAACGATTCGGTGAGGTTAATGATGTCCTGTTGGCGTTGGTGACTTATCTTTTATTCACCTTGCTAGAACTCATGACTGCACACAAAAACTACCGCAACATATAACGTAAAATACAATAAATAAAATTTTAAACAAACCTTAAATAAATTTAAAAAATATTAAACACGTGAGAACGCACTACGAGTAATCTCTTATACAGGTATCAGAAACGAAAGAAATCGGCACAACGAGAAATAATAAAGAGAGGATATTAGTAAAAAAAAAAAAAAACAGTAAATGAATTATTATAGGTTAAACAAGATAATCGCACCAATTCTCTGGCACGTGTGTCGACCACATCTCGCCAACAACACACGGAACGAAGGTTTGTAAACAAATGGCCGCTCTACTTTCACCTTGAGCGTGATCTTGCGAGCATGCAAGAAACATTGAAATCAAAGTACGTTAGCATCACGTCATTAATAATTGGCATAATAAGATACAAGTCTTTTCGAAACCCATTTGTAAGCGATAAATTAACAATTACGTTAAAACTTTGGAACTACTTCCTCTCTTTGTGCTGGCAACCTAACGGCATAACTGTATCCGCGCTCGCCGCTGTTTGTAATGTTATATGCATGTAGCTAACGGCTAGGGTGTTTTTTCAAAGGTTTATTTTCAAAAGTTTCTTCCAGTCGTGAACCGACTATACTGAAGATACAAGTCACAGTTGTATCTGAGGTGCATTGATAACTACCCTTGAAGGCTCCAAGTACCCATTTGCACACAAACTTTGGAATGAGTTTAAAATGGTATGTTGGTACGTTCACCCTTATAAAAGTACGCTCATGGTGGCTTGCCTTGTGAACCTGAGAAACTTTTATATATTTGTAAAAAAAAAAAAAAAAATTCAAGGCATGCAGAAGTTCTTTGCAAAACTTGACTCTGCAAGAATATGAATCATACATGGCAGTGAGCACCTTATTTGGTCCAACAATGGCATGGCAGAATCACTAGAGATACTGAAGAATAAGATTCAATTTTTAGTCATAGGTATCAAGAGATGATTTCATAGAAAGCTATGAAAATGTTCATTATCATCTTGCTAATGTTAAGAGCAACTATGAAGTTGATTGTCTTCAAATACTTCTTGCTCTGAAGTTGATAGTCTTCAAATACTCCTTGCTCTGAAGTTGATAAATTTCTAATGCAGCGCTGAAATGTATGTGGGCACGTACAGTGTGGATACTGAAAGAATTTCCAGCAAGTACATCATAATTGTAACAAGCCAAAATATGTTCGGAACAATTGTTTGGCTATGAAATATAGCGGATTTTTGATGATTTGATCCAGTTATTTACCGTATTTCTCATCAGTACATTCACCAAAAAGTGCATGTATTATTGGTTTTGAACGCTATGTGGATGCAAAACAACACTGACAGTAGACAACTTGAGGTATCAATAGTATTTAAATTCCGCAACAGTTTTTCAGACTACAATTCTTCTTCCTACGTATTTACTGCATTCGTAGGTTGGTGACAATGATAATCAATCGCACAATCTCTTGACACTGTTCAACTTTCGCGACCGCTGTCACGTGAATGCGGAATGCTCTCTCATTGGTTAAACGTCACTAGTCGTACGCCGGCTCTGGCACGTTGCAAACACGCAGCACTAAAATGGAAGGCAACTTTGTAAAAGCGCAGTCAAACAATCTGCCATGAGTAGATACAGATATGCTACACGATTACTTAAAATTCCCATTGTTTTGTGTAACCTGAAATAAGAGGTGTAAAATTACAAAGGTAAGAACATGTCTCATATCGCACAGTTGTGATCTTCTAAGCGACTGTAGGCCATCACATGTTAAAACTAGGGATGGGTCGAATAACCAAAAATGTTGATTCCGGTTCCGGTGCCGATTCTACAATTTAAATATCGGTTCCAGTATTCGGTTCTATGTATTTTGAATACTTGCCTTTTGCTTGCAACTTTATTAAACCAATGCAGGTAAAATTCATTAAATATTTTATTTAATCTTTATATGGAAGAATTGAATAATAACAAAGTGTGAAGATAAGTTTTAATGTATACAGATAAACTTGTTGTATTAAATTTATTTAAGGTTAGTAAATATGTAAAAATTATTCTTTTTTTACATTAATATGTGATAATTGTGATATCTTTGTAAAATACTTTAATTAAATAACTCATGGCCCTCAAACCAAAACATTGTGGTGTGCTGTATGATAAAGGTAATCTACTAAAGTTCGTTAAAAGAAGGTCAACAGCTGTGGTGGGCGGCCGGATTTCTTAACTTTTTTGCTTCTTTTATGGTGTCTGGGCGGCCCTTTTTTTTTTTTTTTTTT
>NQII01000110.1:566190-616408 GCA_002778355.1 Clitarchus hookeri
CTTTTTTTTTTTTTTTTTTTGCTTCTTTTACACAGTGACTCCCCAGGTTTTTTTTGCCGTGCTGGAATGTGACACCTCGAAAAAAAAAAAGTCTCTTCTTCCTCTACTCTCGGCCCACGGCCATCGTACCAAACAAAGAAGGCTTGGAGGAATGTATCGATCGGCTAGCAGTGTTGTTTACAGTGGCGGAGGGCTGAGAGAGAAGGGAGAGGAGTGTTGATGTAAGAGCGAGAGATGAGATAACAGACTATTCCCATACCCTTCCCTCCAAACTTCGCCGAAAAGTTTACGATTACCACTCCATAATTGTTTTTCAGTGTAAAGCAGGCACCCCAGAAATTTTTTCCTTTGTGTTGGGAAAAAAGGGCGCGCTATACAGGAGTAAATACCATAATTATTTTTTTAACAACAGAGTTTTGCCATTGCTGTGTAGAACCAAGAACCGAGTAATTGTTAACCTAAAACCGGTTCCGAGTCAAACCTCAAGAACCGGTATAAATTGGAACCGAAGAACCGAACCGACCCATCCCTAGTTAAAACTTATTTGTTTGTAAACTTTATTTATTTACGTATTATTATTATCATCTGTGTTTATGTTTGCAATTTGCTAAGATTCAATGTAGGAAATTAAAATATGGAATTGGTATTACATTCACAGGAATAACACAATTGTAATGACGGCGACTGCAGTGAGCGTACTGTGTTGTCGCGCGTCATGTTTGATGAATTAATTACATTATTTAGAAATGAAGCGTAATGTTTTGTTGAGAAAGGAGTTTACAAATATTTCCAGCATCTAAATCACGTTTCAGTGTTCATAAAACTCTTTTTCGCTTTATAAATGTCAGATAACAAGAAGTATGGTGACAGTAGGCCTAAAGCTAGCATGCTAGTCTCTACCCAACACCGTACGACTTTTCCATCAGCTGTGGGTCAGTGGCGGGCAGAATGCAGCGCTGCTGGCCGGCAAACCTGTATTTCTGCGTTCCACCTTGTTTATAATCACTATATTGAGGCCTCAAATAAAGTGTTTAGAAACTACAAAATTATTTAAAAAATAACTTGCTTATCATATTGTTTCTTACGTTTTGTGTACCTAACATACCTTCTTTTAATTATTCTGACGTCACGATAGCTATGTATGCACTTTATTTTTAAACTGTAAGAACTACACATATGCTGAAAATATAGATATGGTATTTTGAGAAACACTTGATACCTGGGATGAGATTAAATACAGCGAAGAAAATCTGTAATAAAAGCTAAGGAATTTGTTTTATTCTCAAAAGCTGTTTTCTTTCTGTTTATTTAAGGGAAATGGTTATAAAAGTATCATAGCTTGCTTACGTAAAACACATAGACTAATTAGTGTCAATTTTGTGGGCCTCATAGATTTTTGTAATGTCCATCTAAGTAACTTAGAAAAAAGAAGGGCAAACATGAAAGTAAGATCATCCTTGATAAACATTTCTAAAAACATGCATTTCAGTTTTTTGAAAGTAAAAATTAAGTTGCTATTTAACTTAAGTTGTTAGGTTTATGAAAGTTAACTAGAGAAAAATCAAAAGAACTTAAAATAAAATTTATTAGAAATTACCATGTTTGAAAAATACTGTATAATATAAACACAACTTTTTGCAAGCGGGACTATTGAGCCCCACCCAAATAATTTAATGTTTAATTTTCATGGCGTAACATCGTGAAATGTTATTATTTAGGCATACAATGTGAATATAGCCTTAATATGATAGCTGTGGTCTTGAAACGAATGTTAGAAACAATATTAAATTAATAAAAAATATACCAAATTTTGTACGTTAGGCCTAACTCTGAATGTATAAACTTACAAAATGTAAAATTTACATTGTGTGGCTAAATTTTTTGTAAACATATGTTGTATGTGTTTACTATTATGAAATGCGTTAACATATATATTTTTTTTATGCTCATGTCTACATCACATACGAATTGCTAAACGCGTTGTGGTGCGTATTAAACTTTACCATAGTACCGTAGTCAAGGTTAGGTCAGATGTAAATAGTAGATATTAAGAAGTTCAGTGTTAAAACTACCTACATAAGGGAAACACAAACACCTTAAATATAATTATGTACATCAAAATGGTCTTTGCAAACAGAAAGAACTGATTTTGGCTAAACACCTTCGATGCCTCACCTAACTGCGTTAAACCACGTCTTCCTGTTTGTTTCGTTTTTGTAACCATCACATATTTTATCAGGTGTTTTGTGAGATTTACCAGTACACTGTTATACAATAAACCATTTAGATGATTTTGGTATACTTGACTGTTTATTTTCTCTTTTCATTACTCCAAGCAATTTCTACTTAACCAAATACGCACCACCGCTAAAGTAAACAAACGCGGCGGCCGAGGTTGTATCTAACTTGTGACATCAGGGAGTGAGCAGGGGCGACAGATGCGTTTTGGCGGGTGATTCAATCATAACTTTTTCAAAACTAATTTTTAAATAGTGATATTTTGTAAGTCCATTTCTAACACATAAATGAATGAAAACCAAGTACCAGCAAAAAATGTGCATGTTGCCCATTATCGGCTGCGCGTTTGGTTAGAATTGTAAAGGCTTGGCAAGTAATGATTGGTCAAAATTGTCCCAAAAAAATCAGTTGTAATTTTAACTGAGGGATTGAGCATGGCTCGGCCGACAAAGTAAAACTGAACAAAGCTATTGATATAAAAAAAATTAAATTCCGCTCATTTTCAAAAATTTAAGCTTTTAATTTAAAGTAAATATTTTATTATAAATTGATTGTTTTAATAACATCTTTAGGCTGTTGGTTTAAACAAAAATGGATTTTGTGATTATGTACTATATTTCTCACGTCTGTAAGTCCACATCCATCGTTTTTCTTGTTGGTCCACTGAAAAACTAATAACAGAGAATTTACTTGGATTGCACATTTTAAATTGTAGTTTGTGCATATGTAAATGCCATATCTGTCAATAAAATGCTCCTAAGTGCTAAATGGAAGATTCAAAATGCTGACATTTAATATGCTAAAAATCCCCATCTCTATGCATGCTGAATGTTATCTCCATTTGGATGAGTGGTGTAGGATTAGATTACTCACAAGGATGCAACTAATAATACTGGGTGCTGAGATACCTTGCAGTGTGAAGTAGTGGCCACCAGTTTCATTCATAGCACCCATTCCTCAAGTGTGTGGAAATGAACAGGATAATGCAGTGTGAGATTGATTTCATCTGAATCAACTTAATTTTTGGAAATGTTGAATATGCCAATTATTATTGCTATTTTTGTACACAAGTTGTCAGCAGCATGCTTACCCTGCACAGGTAGATAGCATCACTAAGGAAAGCGTGTAAGAAACATTGCTAGACATCCATGGAGAATCTGGCACAGTGGTTTCCAGTCAATTTATTGCTAGAATGTTTTAATCTTCAACACACCACTGCAACAACTCCAGGCATTTCTCATTGCTGGCAGCAATGTCTGCACCCACTGTATGAGTGGAATAACTACTCATGCGGAAATGTTCTACACTGCCATGTACCTTACAACTACTACTTAATTTGCATTGTATGTTTTCCTGCCTCTGTAACGATGAAGGTACTATGTTCTTGCATTCTCCATCCCAGTTATGAATAAATATGTGGTGGATGTTTGCCTTACTGGCATTTCCCCATAAACCAGGGCACTAGCTATCAGCTACAAAATACTGTGCATCATAATGCTGACAGGTTAGTATTGCTGGCAAGCAAAATAAGAGTATGTAATTCTACCACACATACTGCAGCATATATGTGCCTTTCAACCTACCCTGCACATCACCAATAAAGATTTTGCTCAACTGTTGGTTCTTGAGGTAGGTGAGACATTTCATTTGGAGCAACAAAGTAATGTGTTCGGCATATTACATGCCTATGTTAACATGTACATCTGAAGAGAATGGAAATCTCTGTGAAGCAGATGAGGAGTAGCAAAACTATGCAGAATGATTACATATAATGGAAGAAGTAAAAAAATTTGAAGAGGAGAGGAGGTTGAACCTAAGCGGCCATCTCTCATCGCTGCTTTCACAGTAAGGTGAGAATGCTTACTGGTTTGCATAAAGCCCCAATAGATAATCTTTGGAATGTACGCTTTACTCAATCAATAAGCAAACTTCATGTTACAAGAAGAATGAAAAATGAAATTTTTCCAGCTGTGTATCACAACAACAAAAAAAAACCTATCCGAGAAGGTTACAGCTGTAATAACAGTGCAGGGCAGTGTAACTGCCTATTATATTAAGTACAGCTTTCATAACAACTTAGCATTGGATGCGTCATCATTTTATGTTATATATGATAAGGTTCTTTTTGTGATCTTCAAGAGCGAGACCTGCTACTTTTATCATGGAGGGTGTGTCAAAAACACCTTTTCTAGATGATGCACAGACAGGTATCTGTCCTAAAAAGCTGGCCAAAAGTGTTTCAGGTATTGTTTAGAGTTAATATGTAGTTTAAACATGTATTGATGTGATTTATATGCAATTTACGTTGATACTATACAGTATCATAGTAACTTGATGAAATAAAACTAACAAAATGGTTTAATTGGCAAAAATATATATATATAATTAGTATAATCAAATAACATCATTCAGTGTCACAATTCTCATTATCTTCATCATCATTGTTTTAACCACTAATATCAAGGGAATCATTAGAGAAACTGGTATCCACTAGTAAGAATTGCAATGCCTCTTTTGAAAACGCCTTCCTTTTTTGGCACTTTTACCTCTGTTGGAACTTATGTATGGATCGGAGCTCAAGAGCAACCGTTTGAATATATCCTCATGGCACTCATCCCTGGAGAAATTTTGTCTATACGACCGAAAATGTTTATTTCGTGCCTCAGCCGCTTCTTCGGATAGTTGACCAATCGGGAGTAGCACATGCTCAATCACTGTTGCTCCATATGACAACAATATTTTGTGTAATGTGGGTGACATTGGGTGCCACTTATATAAAGTCACATATCATTTTGCGGTCTCCTCCAAAAATTCAGAAAATTACCTTAAGTCTATCTTATAGCCACTTGGCAGGACTTCCAAAATAACTCCTAATTTTCTCTGTAATTCGGGCGGATGTTTCCGAATCCTTAGGATAACACTTGAGTTTTTCCTTTT
Source organism: Clitarchus hookeri (assembly GCA_002778355.1). Taxonomy (NCBI): domain Eukaryota; kingdom Metazoa; phylum Arthropoda; class Insecta; order Phasmatodea; family Phasmatidae; genus Clitarchus; species Clitarchus hookeri. Next base: position 571,366 of record NQII01000110.1, read on the forward strand.
GCAAAAGTGAATAACATGAGTATATGCTTTTACTTGCAGCTCTGATAGTATTGAACTGCTTAGAAGTTAGGCCAGCATCCACGAATACAGCTAAAGCTTTGTATTTTGATGGGTACTGCCTTTCTCAGCGGATATTCTTCTTCTTTATTTTGAAGCCCAAGCTGGAGTTAAAGAAGCGTCTTTAATAATTTTTGACAAATTGGTTTTGCCAGCAGCCCGTGTGCTCATATGCGCAGCATACGTCAACATTTCGTGAGATATTCTCAGATCTAAGTTGTTTGGTTTTGCGCCTCTTACTCCTTTCACTTCTTTCGTCAAATCCCCTACTCGGCTGACCGGTTCTTGGAATTATCCAGGTAGGCAGCGCTATTGTTTCTTTAGCCATAAGTCGTTTCTTTGAAAACAGCACTCTTTGTAGCTAGCAGATGTCCACTTCAGTTTAAAGTAATGTTTAAATGATTTTAAACTATTTCGAAGTAACTGCAATTTATCTTCGGGACATTTAGTTTTTTTTCCACTAGTTTCTTCTCAAGAAACTCCAGTTTCTCATCAATTTTTCTATGCTCACATTGCTTTATTATATTGAACATAGCTTCCCTGGTAATCTTCATTGATGGTTCAGCAGTAAAATCTATAAACAAACGACACAAATCTTATTAAATAAATGTTATTTGAAACTGAACGCAATTTTAACTTTATTACTTCGTCACTTATTTTGGCAATTACGGAGAAAGGCCGAAACGTTTTGTTGCGGATATTACAACTAGAATGTACGTGGAATATGTAGAAACCAACAATATAGTTTAACTCACTTCTAACTTCTCATTAAAATCATCTCAGAAACTGAAAATGTATCCAAAAATAGACTACAAAATAGTTATGTCTTTTGATATATTTTTTTCGATGTATTTAAAGGATAATTAGTTTAATTATAATTAACTATTAAAAGCAATGATCATACCTTCATCTGAAGAATCCATAGCAATTTCTTACAATATGCACACAAAACAACACTTTTCCAACACAGAGACTTTTTGAACATTACAAATACAACGGCGAGAATTCATAGAGCGACACGCACAACATATGTATTCCGACTAAAGTGCAAGCGCAGGGTGGCCCCTTACGCAGTGATTGACTGGTTATTGTGTATAGGGGGGGTAATCCCATTGTGTTTGAGTGACAAAAGACAGACTTTACTTAAAATTTGTGATGCGTCCTTTTGGCCAGCTTTTTAGGACAAATACCTGTCTGTACAATGGACAGCAGAATACTGTGAGTGCACTCTTAATGCTTTTTATTGGACACAGTTCATTTTTTCTGTGACCCAATTTTATTGGCAATCTGTAGGAAAGCACTGATGCTAGGAGGGAGCGGGGGTGTCGGAACCTTGCAGGGGACACACATCCAGCATGCAGAAGCGGTTGCGGCACATGGGACATGTACCCTGCGATCCCAGCCAGGTGTTGGGCCGGTCGTCTTCCTGCCGCAATGCGAACCTGCACAACACACCTATTAAGAAGGCACATCTGCAGGCTACAAACAAAACTTTATGTTTACAAAGTCTACACGAGCTGGTTGTAGTTCACAGTTCACTGTAATCAGAGCCAATTATATTTATTTAGCCTGTCTGGGCCCAAATGTCAATACAGTGAAACCTCTACTATTCCTTTTTCATGGGACCTACTGAAAAAAAACTCAGCATGTGGACCACTCTCCTCAAAAAGTAAAACCTAACCTCCAAAAAAAAATGTATTATCATCCTTGGGTATACTGAGTTGATTGCCTGCAATGAACAGTGGGCATATCTTAAATACCGGATGAAAAAACATATTTCAAACATTCAATATAAGTATTGTATTATAAAATATTGAAATGCACTTGATTTCGAAAACTCGCCGAATGTTTACATGAAATTCACTAAATTTCTGCCAAATGTAAAAAAAGTGACTAAAATCAAACAAAATTTATTAAAAAACAATAATTTAAAATAGAAACGTGCTAAAAATTGTTAAAATTTAAGTACAGTAATAAAGTACGTAGTTTCATCATAATAATGCTGTATTTTATATTTTTTACTCTTCTTTGGAGGCAAATTTAACACCGTTTTTTGTGTTTGATATGTAAAAATCCGATTTTTTGAAATTATATTTTACTCCGCTAAAAATTCCGTTGCCCACTAAATGTTTTTAAATTTCGCCAAATTAAACACAGTCTGCTAAGTTGACAACACTCGCCATCTTGCGTGACAGTTGATCTGCATTACACTTAAGATAAAATTACGCTAGTAACTTTTTTAACAGACTTAATCCTTGAAAACATACTGTTCCCCTTTAATGCTTGTAATTTACATGGTTATTTACCGTACTGACCTAAAAATTATTACGTTTCCATTGTGGAACGAGAGTAAAGTTCAAATCCGTTCAGTCCATTATGAATGTCTGGTTCTGGTCCGTACCACATCCATTAAACATACGTGTTTTATTTGCACAAATATTTGTTGAGCAATTTAAAACAAATAGTGATTGAATTATCAAAAATAAATTAAATGGTTGTTAAAAAATTTCATAAAGTTTCACAACTAGTTGTGTATACTAGCATTTAAGGTTAGGGAGAAGTGTCTGTTTACCTGCTCTTGGTGCTACCAAATTTTGGTAGTACCAGTTTTAAGATAGTTTTTTCACAGATAAACAATAGTTTTGAATATATTTTGGTTTTCAGACAGAATATCTGATTGATGGATGCAGGTAAATTAATGATTTAAGGGCATAGTATGCAGTTTTTTTAACATTGTTTATATAGGATATTTGTTGGGACCATCCAAAAAGATCGACTGATACTGGAAACAGACATAAACGGGAACGCAACAACGAGGTTTCACTGCACTACAAAATGAATAAAAGATATATTTGGCAACAGTGCCTGTACCTCATTCTGTATGAGAGTGGGAAAAGGAACTCACCACTTGGCCATGCAGTCGAAACACCAAAGGGGACGGCAGTAGCAGGAGGTGCACGGCTCCGTCCTGGTCACTTCCGCGCCCTCGCATCTCTTCTGCAGCTTTACCTGTGCTGATTTCTGCATGCAGCCTATGCATATCTCCACCTCCTGCCGCACAAACACAACATCCGTGGGCCTCTCCAGGGTGTTTGGGGGTTATAAATGACCTCTTTTTTGCCTATTAGGTGTTGTTAAAAATTAGTACAGACTACTCTCAAAATTACAACCTCATGGTTCCCAGGAAAAAAAAGTTATTACTGCGAAGGTGGTGGTGGTGGTGGTCATTGAATTCGGACAGATTCTGACACACCCTCTGCCCCTATACACAAAAATTGCCATTTTTGCTGACTTTGGTAGCAAAATTATGCATTTTATTCCTTAAATACAGTAAAATGTTTGCAAGATCATATTTGACCTATTTTGATTGACTGACCACCAAATACCCTAAAGTTACATCCATGTTAAAACATTTCTAGAGCAAAACTAGCACATTTTAATGAGTTATTGATTTCAATATGGTCAGAGAAATCATACCCTATATGGACAATATAGGTCCTCCGCTTGTTGCCTAAAAAAGCCTGAACACCGCACACAGAGAATTTTTTAGGAAGCGCAAACTATATTTTCACTGGTCTCGTGCAAAAATTTGTTTATTTATTATTTAAATATTAAATTATCACTCGACATAAGGGTGGTAAAAGGTGGATGTCCTAATACAGTTGCAACAAGCATGGCTTCCTTTGTTGTTGCTCTGAATAAGTAGTGTACACATACAACGGAACTAAGCGACCTTGACAATACAAGGGGAAGGTGGCTAGTTTGCCCTCCCTCCGGCAGCAGAAGTGCCTGTGTGCCCTCCCAGCCGGACTTGTACTGCTGTTCTGCCTCACCTAGCTTTCCATTCTCCACACACACATTTCTTCAGTTTTTTCAAGGGACTGTCAAAAATTTTTCATAAATCCAGAATTTCAGTAGATGAGGATCTGAAATGTACATCAATAAATTACAAATTCTAACCATATTAAACTCCATGTTGAGTTTTACATTATCTGTGAATAAAGTTTAACTGATAAACACAATACAAAGGTTCATTTAAAAAAAACCATTACTGTAAATAATACAGTAAAAACCATTTCACATCAACTTGCCTAAATAAATTACCTACAGAATATTGTATATAATTGATTGTAATCTGCCACTGAACTTTCAACTCTCTGAAAGAGAAAATAATAGGACGCCAAAGACAAGCCAAATTTTTAATGTCTTGCAGGCACTATCATCAGCTGAGAGAGCACATGGAGAGGTGTGTTCATAGCACATAAGGACGAGAAGAGGAAGCCTTAGTGGAGGGCGGAGTGGAACTATCTACCCCTCACCTTCCAAACCTGTCTGCACCCACAGGAAGGGTGCAAGGATGCCAAGTTGGTTGCTAGGCAATTAGCTCCCACCCTGCCAGCTGCGTAAGGGAAGGAAACTAGCTCTGCAGAGTATCACAAAGGACAGCCGAAGTTTACACAATCCAGGCAGCACATCTACACTTGTGTTGGTGATGCTGTTTGTGCAGGGCAAATGTCTGCCTTTTAAGGTAATTAATAAAATTGGAAGAACAGCTGTAGTAGAAAGTTACATTGTGACCATACAACTTACGTTTTCCAACGGATAATTTGTTCATATCTATATCTGCAGCTCTTAGGAACTTTTACAATATTGTTTCATGAATGAATAAAGGAGCCCAAACAAAATGTCTTGATGGGCATTGCATCTTAAATTGATAGATGGCTCCATTTATATGCTAATTCTGATTGTAATCTGCATCCACATCTGCAGTTATAAGAAATAATTTTAAACCTACCTTTTAGATTATTGTTTTAAGAACGAATTTCCTGATTTGTTTAAACTGTTTTCCAGGCACTGTATCTTAGGCTGATTTTCAACCCCGTGTTTATGCTAATTTTGGCGGTAATCTGTGTTCATATTAGGAATTCTGAGCAATAATTTTAGTCAGATCACACTTTTAAAACTGTAAACAAAACATCTCGTCAGGCACTGCCTCTTAGACCAATAGATGTTTTCACGTTTATTTTGACAGTAATCTTTATCCACATCTGCAGTTCTGGTGGAACACACCCACCTTTTAAAATTTTGTTTTGTGAATGAATGACACCTTAATTTCTAGCAAAAGTTTAAACAATCTCAGACACAGTATCTTGAGCAAATTCGTGGCCTGATTTTTATGTTAATTTTGATGGTAATGTGTATTCGTATCTGTAATTCTGACTAATTTTAATTGAAATGTGCCTACATTTTAGAATATTGATTTGTAAATGTGTAATGCCTTATTTCCTGGAACATTCTTAACAAACTGTGGTCGGATGTGGTATCTTAGACAAATTCGCTGTCCTGTTTTTATGCCCATTTTAACTGTTGTGTATGTTCATATCTGCAGTTTTGAGGTCCTGGACCGTACATATTTATTTACTCTGCCCCTATTACATGTAGGAAAATAATCCTAATTTCCCTTACCCCTCTTGTGGTATTTAGCAGGCAAATTTTTTAGCTTCCAATTTTTCTTTTTTATGAAAGACGTTTGTCTGCACCCTTGTGGCTATCAAAGCTAGGAATATTGGTTTTCTATCTCATTGTCAGAAAAAAAGAGCAATAAAAAATACAGCACAGAATTTCTGCCTTGCCTGTTTTCCTAATAACCATCATATATGGGAAAAACATGGTAACTGAATATGAACATGAAATTAAACTATTTGCTCACAGCCATGTCTAAGAACAATAGTTTTATTCCTTTTAGCAGTTCAGTGTTTTCATTCTTATCTGGTCTCGCAGAGGACGGTCTCCAGGCTAGGCAACTCTGGTGTGTATCTGGAGTAATGGCAGGTCAGCATGTGAGGTATGAGGAATGCGCACCTGGTCGGTGTGGAAGACTGGGTTCTGCAACGCGACCTCGCGGAAGGCATCCAGGAACCTGTCCAGGAGATTGGGCTGGAGCACCACGCCCTGCAGCACCTCTATGGGCCGGCTGACTCTGTCTTGCAGCTCCCTGAAGTCTCCTGCGTTCAACCTGTCATGCACATCCACAATACATCAAGTATTCTTAAGAGCTTTGAAACCAAAGAAATGCTATTCAAAATAATTTTCTGTCCAATATTGCTTGGAAACTGATTTCCAAGGTATCATATCTTAAAAATTTCACATTTTCCCATATTTTATTAATTATGCTATATATTTATTTATTTATTTATTAGAAAACATAACTGCTATTATGCAAAACCATTAACAAATACAATTAAAAATATTTAATTACTTTGCTACCATTTTTGTATATAAAAATGTGTCTTATACAATACAGTTCGTTTGTCATAATGGCTTAATCATTTACATGCAATACAGCAGTTAAACCCAAAATAAGACGGTGTTCCATGAGACAGAACTTAAATCACTTCATAAATGGACCAAAAATTGTAAAGATTAGAATTCACACCCACTGCCTACACCGTATGGATCCTGGGTGGAAAAGGACATGAAAAACCATTGTAGCAAAATTCCATCCTATAATGTATTCACGGTAACTTCAAGATTTTCTGAAACCCTGCTAAATATCTACTTTCAGGGAGCCGATTATGTATCCTTCCGCAGTATGTAAACAAAACATTGCCATGTGACACCTGTCAAACGTTTTGTAAACAGTGCCATGTGGGAACTACCAAAATTTATTATTGAAGAGAAACAATGCCATGTAATCTCAACTGTCATATACTTTAATAAAATTCTCTAAATGTCTAAAAAATGCTAATCAATTTAGCGAAATGTTGTAATACATACAAAAAGGTAGATTGAAGTATATATCGGAACTGTTAATTATATAATTTAATTAAAGTTTACTTATTGTATTAAGATTTATTTACATATTTGCTGTAAGGAAAAAGTTAAATTTTACATAATAAACTTTTGGAAGTAGCACTCAGGTTAAAGATTTCACTGTGATAAATGGTACCGTATTTTATCGCATATAAGTGGCACATTTTATTAAAAAAAAAATTTATTGAAAACTTGGGGTGCGACTTATAAGTGAGAAAAATTCCTCCAGCCCCGCACTAACGTTTCATTTACTACGAATTCACGGCCCGCGGCTCGATTTCCAAACTCTTCAGCGAACAAAATCACTTTCATTTTGAAACCTGCGGTGTAGGTACATCTCTGTTCCATCAAGAACTGTCGCGCTTCTTCACTGCAACATAAAAACAACACTATGCGGCGGAAAGACGAGTCACGGCTAACATTTGGCACTGAAGAACCAACGCTAATGTGCTGCCATCTCTTGGTCTCCACAAAAAGCTTTCGAAAATAATCGATTATCAGTTGGCGGCGACCAAAATTCGATTCCTTTGCATTCTTTGCGAAGGGAATAACGTAACGGAAATATTCAAATGCCTTTCTATATTTTGCACGTTTATTTGATAAACTGCAGAAATAACAACGCTAATACTAAAATTACATCTTAACATAGAATTATCTTGTAAGTAGAAATAATGTGTTACGTTAGTTTTATAACCACAATTCAGCGTCTCCAATATGGCGTGGTTATACTTCTGAAAAAAACGTGCCTAAACGAACAACATGGAGTGTACGAGTCCGCTGGACAACAACTGAAATTTATTTAATTTAAATTAATAACGGTGAAATCTTTACCCATGAGTGCTACGTAAAAATGTAAATATATAGTTTAGCAATATTAACTTTACAATTACGGCATTAAATTTATACATATTAATATTTAACCTACGAACTATTTCTTTTCAGCTATAACCAACATGTCCCTTCAAAATCCGTTGTTAATTCTTACGGACTTTTAACAAATTATTAAAATTTATTGAAAAAATATACTTAAAACTTAAAACAACCAATTTATATAGTGCTTCAGTGCTAAAATCAAGACAAAGCCTTTTTCCATATACCATTTTTTTATAACCAATTGAACATGTAACTCCTAGGGTGATTTTTCAAAGGTTCTTTTCAAAAGTATCAAAGATACCGTGAATGGATTATACAAAATTTACTTTAGTTTTATGATGGAGTACATCAAGGGGTTAAGCTGCACCCACCATTGCATCATGTCATTGGGAGAATAATAAAGAATCTTTCCAATTTTTTACTTTCACTAGACAGTCTGTGTGTTTGAAATTACAACCTCATTGGCTCTCAAGACATTGTTAAAGAGCTGCCCAAATCTCTTCACTCAATACAAGCACATTGCTATTTTTGGCAAGTATACAGCAGGAAGTCTATACATTATAATTTTTAACAAAAATGATTAACTTGTAGATTAAAAATAAATTTAGAAAAAATTATTGTTATAGCAGTTGTACGCAGTGTGGACATCAGCTATGTTCACGAAGATGACGAGACTAGCTAGTGCAACAACTGAGTTGGGGATAGGCCCTACATGCCTGACGAAGCAGAAAATCCTCACTGCGTGTTGCAATTACAGCTACCATCATAGGCTATGCTGACACATGAACAAGTTTAAGGGTGCTGCCTACCCAGTTTGCAGTTACACAATTTATATGGGGAATCAATGTGGAAGAAATTCCTTCTCAATATATATATTTTAAAGATAACCACTTAAAACAAGAAGTATTCTACATGACATTTCTTAAAGAATACTGGCACAAGTTTTGCCAATTTTTATGTTTAATAATTTTTTTCCAAAAATTTAACATCAAAATGTACATTTAAAAAAAATGATAAATGAATAATTTTTATTGTATTAACATAGCAGTATTTTCTGAGTAAGTTGCATTGAATATTTTTTTTTGTTTGAAACACTAACTTAAAAATTGATGCATTGAGAAGGAATTTCTTTAACATTGATTACCCATTTATAATATTACATGGTTGCAGACTTGGTAGGTAGTGCCCTTCAGTACAGGGATCAAGATGTCACGTACTGTGTATAACAGGTGTAAAACCACATACATCTGGAGGTGAAGCCTGCACAGTGCTGCAGCTCCAGTTAGGATGAGGATTATTTTTATTACAGGCAAGACGAGAAATTTTTTGTTGAAGTAAATACAGCAACAATAAAGCGATTTTAAAATGTGTGTTTAATATTTATAAATACATAACATTTGTAAACATTTTTGGAAATCAGCTAATAAAGTTATATCAGAATTGTGTGTGTTAACTATTCTGTATTATGACCATTAGTCGAATACAGTGAACTCTCGTTTATACAACCCCTGGAAAAGCAACCCCCTCAAAATAAAAACCTATTTTGGGGAACCATGAAACAAATTTAATTGAAAATGTTTTTCCAATAACAACCCTTTTCCTGGGAACCATGACAGGTCTTAGAATGGAGAGTCTACTGTATAGACATACCAAAATATAAAGCTACCATATTACTGGGAAAAAAAAAAAAAAATTACAGACAAGGTAAATAACTCAAAGAGCATTTTGCACCACGTGAATTGGTTGCACATGAAGGATGTTTGCTACAGACATTTGTTGATTCTGACTTGGTATTCTGTACAGACAGTGTGTATTTTCATTCCATACTTTCACCTGAACAGTGAGCAACCTATAGTAATGCAAAACTTTTTTTGGAGGTGTGTATACAAGATTAATTCAAAATAGAGGATTTAAATTATTGCTTTCATTCCTATGACTATGTTACATTTCACTGTAATTATGTGTACTTGAAAAAAAAAAGGGGGGGGAGCAGACTCACCGTATAGGGAAGGAGCGGCTGCGAGGGGAGACGGCCTTCACATCAACGTTGAGGAACTGGATGGAACCTAGGCTGCCCACGGCCATGCTGTGTGTATCGCTGCTTGACAGCACCAGGACACAGTCCCCCTGGTGGGCCACCGCGACCCCATACGGAGTCACCTTCACCAGCCAGTTTGCTGTAGCCACCGCCCTCACCACGCTGCTGCTGACTGCGATGAACTTGTCCACTCTGATTCACACCACCACACCACATCACACACAGAGTACACTGTCCACTGTCTGGCTGAAGCAACTCCATTGCAGCATAAAGTTTATAGTAAATTGCTTTCAAATCTTGTACATAACTCTAGTAACACGATTATTCTGGTTTTCTGTGTAACATAAAACAAGAAGTTACATATATAACTAATGAGTTTACTTTACCCTGCATGGATGCAAATAATTTTAATCAAGTTCTTAAGAGGTGAGATGGTAGGTGGGCCTTGACGTCTCTCGATAGCAATATCACTAGGGATGGAACCAGAAATGAATGCAATACTACTGCAATAAATTTCAAATAAACTTCTCTTACTCAGGACTCCAACCCAGAAGGCCTTGTACTATAAGCTGTCATGCAACAAACTGCATTACGGAGGTCGGATTCAGAGTATCAACTTTGGTTGTAATAAGTCTAATGCTTTGTTAGATTGGATTTACCAACCAAAAAAATTGTTTAAAAATAAGTGTGAGTAACTTAAATCATGTAAGATTACATGGTCTACCGTAGCATTACTTGTGTGCAGAATTAGGTGGAAATAGTTTGGTTTCAGATACATGGCATAAAAGCTTATATACTCATCAAACAGAAAGGCCTAAAAAAGATGCTTTGTATAAGCATATATGATGTTTCTAATAGATACTGTCAGTAGTTTCACTGAATTTTGTTAAATTGTTTAATAGATATTGTTGCGTGTCGCTGGTCTGCATCACATTCCCTTGTCCCATCCTGCTCACAAAAGCGAAGAAATGTTTTAATAAGGTAGCGCAGCAGGCAACAATTACAACTGCAAGTTACAGTGTGCAGCCGCGATAAGTCTATGGAGGCTCGCGTACTCCTGACCTTGGGTGGATTGCATTTCTGTATTTATCTGAAAAAATTTTCTTGTTCATTGGCCTTGCCTCATTCAGTGAGACTCGGGGTACGGGGAACCTTCCAGATCAGGCGACTGAGTTTATTTTAATGCGACAGGCCTCTGAGCCAAGAGTTTCTGAGTTAAGAGTTTAGAGGATTGTGCGACCTTAAGCAACGAGTGTACAAACAAAGATGAGCCAGCAGAGCGTGGAGGGGCAGCTAAAGGGACCAGCAGGAGTGAAGTCTGCCGATAGTGAGCATCGGTACAGTGTAGAGTTTGATTGGCAGGCAGGACTACTGAACTGGATGCGTGAGTGTTAGACATTTCAAATGATGGCAAGAGACAGACTGAACATGTGTTAATAATGAGTGTGAATTAAGTGACTATATCAATATAGAAACATTCAGAAGGATTTTAATTAGAAATGAGATACATAGTTTAATGTTGTAAATAATAGCTGTATGAATAAATTAAAATCAAATATTTATTTCCTCTAATTTTTATTAAGACTTCCATCCATCACAAACTCAAATATGCCCCTCTGGCACCTTGTAACAATATGATAAACTTATCTAAATAATTTATATTGCTACCATATTAAACAAACTGTCTGGTTTACTTAAAAATCATGTAAGTTTACATGGCTTACTGTAGCACTACTTATGGGAAATATTCAGTGGGTATTAGTTGCTTGGTTCCCCAGATGTGGCATAAATGTTGAATTTTCTAGCCTGGCACTATCCTACAAAAAGGCAGACAAAACAGGATCTCAATAATCATATATTTGGTGCTTCTAAGTTATACTGTCACCATACAAAGTTTATTTGAATTTAGTTAAACTGTTTAGTTTAATAGCTACGAGAAACTTACCTAAATTATTTATTTGGCATTCATATTGTAAATAATGCCAGATTTAAAACGTGTAAGTTTATGTGGCCTACTGTAGCACAACTTGTGTGCAAAATTTTGTGGAAATCAGTTGATTGTTCCCCCACATATGGCATAAAAGACCAATTTCTCATGTGCTATCTTCATTTATGATGGACAAAAAGGTTATGCATTAGCACATTTGATGTTTCTCATTGGTACTGCTAGTATATTAAGTTTGGTTGAAATTGATTGAGACTCATGACATACTTAACCTAAAACATTTACATGACTTATTTTGAAAATATATGACTGCCTCCTTAAGTCATGAATTAAATTGACTGCAAAAGTATAACTTGTCACCTGAATTTGGTTGGTATCAATACATTAATTGTTTCCCAAGATAGAAAAACAGCTTAATTTTTGTGCTGCTATCTTTCAAAATGAAGACAAATAAGTTTATTAGTTTGATACTTGCATAGATACGGCCAGCGTACAGAGTTAACTTGAAATTTGTTACGTGGTTTTGTAGGTATAGCGTATTATACTAAAATGTTACATGGCCACTATTTTGAAGTGTCTGACCCTCTTAAAACATAGTCTATCTATTTACATGCCCTACCATAGTACTACTACTTTGTAAAATTTGGTAGTAATCAGTTTATTGATTCCCCAGATACGACAACTTTATTTATTTATGTTGTTGCAAAATTTTACAAAATGGTAGACGAAAGAGGTTCTGTGTACACACATTAGGTTGTAATAAATACTGCCAGCACACAGTGTTAAATTTAAATTTGGTTTCATAATTTTGTATATATTACTTCCAAAAACAAAATAGTTCTAAAAGTACCATTTAGAAACTATGTATCCCACTTAAACATGTCAGTTTACATGGTCTACTGCCAAATTTAGTTGGAATAGGTTTATAGTTTCCCAAGATATGACAAAACTTTATGTACACACATTTGATTGTTGTAATAGACTCTGCCAACATACAAAGTTAAGTTGAAATTGCTTACATGGTTTTGTGGNGGAATAGGTTTATAGTTTCCCAAGATATGACAAAACTTTATGTAATAATATGGTACTATCTTACAAAATGGCAGATAAATGAGTCTTTGTGTACACACATTTGATTGTTGTAATAGACTCTGCCAACATACAAAGTTAAGTTGAAATTGCTTACATGGTTTTGTGGATATAGCATAGTAAGTAATCTAAAATATTTATATAGCCACAATTTTGAAAGTGTCAACCAACTTAAAAATGTCTGTATACATGACCTACCATAGTACTATGTGACTGCCAAATTTGGTAGGAATAGGTTGATCCCCCCCCCCAGCCCCTTCCAGATGACAGAAAATCTTGTATGTGGTATCTTATCATCATCATCATCATCATTCTTAGCTACTTCTAGCATGTGGCTGGTCAGCTTGGTAAAATGCCTCCATCTTTTTCTGTCTCTACACCTCTCTCCCTCTCACTGTTTCCCAGTCCTCACTTCTCCTCTCCCCCTCAGCCACTTGCTCCTCCCATCACGAACATCTGTCTTGTCAACCCCTCACTTGCCATCCTCTTGACGTTCCCATACCACCTCACTCTTGCCTCCGCTATGATCTTTGCAAACTCCTGTATCTGGACTTTCTCTAATATCACTTCATTTCAGATTCTTTCCCTCTTTGTTACTGCCATCAACTCCTTGCAAATGTTATGCCCACTGCCTCTATATTTTTATTTACATCTTTTGTCCACTACCCATGTGTCACAATGGGTTGGCCATTTACGTTCTACTCACAGGCCATCACTAAAACAAAATGGCCTACACTTCCACACACATGAACGTATCTGTTAACATAGATACTGTATGTTGACCACATCTCCCTGCTTAAGATTCTAAATGAAGAATTCTCTGCTGAACAACTAGTGTCAATATTCATACGCAATGGAATTAACTTCCCCTTTCCATAAAAAAAATATTCTGTATGCTCTCCTGAGAATGCCGCCCAATTGCTCATTTCAGCCACACTATGTGCTCCACATCTTCATATACACGCTACACCAACGTACTCCAGCTGACTAACTTTGTACGTTCGTCCACTGGCATGACTACAGGATGGTCTATGTATGCACGGGCCCACCCATTAGGAAAGTGTTGACACACTAATGTTCTCCCCTAAGACTTACAACCCCACAGAGCGAGACTCTTTGTTTATTTGTCTGTTTCATCATACTAAAAGTTCCTTGAAGAAAACATTGCAGATACATCTATGCTAGCCGTTGCCACGCTTGCATATTCTAGGAGTCTACAGAATTGAGAAAATACATTTTGGTAACTTTTCCTGATCTCAGTGAATAAATCACTGCACCAATACATATAAAAATTGATTAACAGAATATATTACTAATAAATTACCCATCTAACCCAAAATAGCTCTACAGCATGAAATACCCATTGCCACATAACACCAAGACGTAGAATGAATAACACTGTAAGCGTAATGAGACTGTCGGAAATATATTGATACGTGACAGTCTGCAACAGATCAGTACTATAATACCCAGTGTTTTGTAATGTGCAGTGTGGAAACAAACATAAGTAAAAACATTCTGAAAGCACATTAATGGTAAAGCCACATGAGCCTGCAGTACATGACAAGCCTACAGTGATGAAAGAGACTTACCTTCTTCCTTCAGCTGTTGGATGACATACAATAAGGGGTGTCTAGCCCCGCCATCTTGAATTTATATATTTTTCGAACTTACATTTAAGGTGGTTTAGCAAAATGTTCTGCACGACACAGCATAAATAATACCTTCTCAAGCTTTTGTGAAAATTCTAAAAATCCAAGATGGCAGGGACTAATCCCCCTTAAGATTATTATAATAATTCATGATTACAAAAACAGATGTTAAATAAAGTTTAGACTTCACTTTTGAGATGATCCCAGTAACGAATCACAAGATCCATTTGGTCTTTCTACGCTACTTCATCTAGGCTTTCGTCAAATGAAACTGCGTAATATTGCGCACAAGATAAAAAGATTTTGCTAGAAAAATTGTCACTGCACTGTCAGCAAACATCAAGGGAAACAAATCACTTATTCTGCCCCCACTTCTTTGAGAAGTACAACACAACCATATTTAAAACCCACAATATTTCTGCTTTGGTTACTTCATCTTTGATAAGATATGGCTTGATGTCACCAAGAGAAATAGAACCAAAGCTTTGGTTACATGTAGAGCTTGCAACTGAAAAATTAACAAGACTCCATCCATATGACAAGGTGTTTGAAGTACTTGGTTAAGACTGTGGGCTAGAAGTACTTGCCAAGACTATAGGCAAACAGTACTTCGTTAGGACACATTTGAAAAAAACACAAGAAGTACTTGGATTGGAGAAGTCCAACCGCTGTGCTTTAGAATGTTTGATACATAAGTTTGGCTTACTGAAAAATTTATTCTGCACTGTTTTCCAGAAACAAAATCGGTCAATAACTGAGCATGCAGTTTTCCTTTTTCATACACTTTCACACTATTAAACTATTAACTCCCCCATGAGCCACGTTAAAATATGTTCTGCAAACACTGAAAAGTGCTCTAAATTTGTTACTTTTAAAATGTACCTGCACATGGTAGGTAATACTAACTGTCTGGAAACCTGCACTTGACTGGCATTTTCACTCAACCACACGTTCCAAGATGTCTAGAAAGACGTGCCATAATAATGTCTCCTTTGGCACATGTCCAATAAATTAAAAATAGACATGTGCTAACACACAAGTAACAATGACAGATAACACATTTTGGTTGGTCCATCCTAAGAGCAACAAGCAACAGTTTTTCCAAACTGCAAATGATGTGAAACCCAATGTTGTACTGCATTATCACATTTTCAGCACACTTCTTCAGTCATTGTGGCATCATTGTAGCACTGCTGTCATATTTGCCAAGTTTAGTTACTCTAAGAAACTTTAAATTACCATATTTTATAATGTTATTATACAAAAGAATAACTGTATGTTTGTCAGGGTGCGGAATGTTTCTAATAAATATAACCATATAAACATATCTTGCATCTACAGTAATTAATTAAACAAGTACCTATAATTAGTTTGCCATGAAATAAACAGAAGGTTGGCAACAAAGTAACCAGAACAGTTGGCAAATGGTTAGCTCCAAAATATTCCATTGTAACATATAGCAAATAAACTGACAAAACTTTAAAAAACAAAGATGTTAATCAGTGATAATGAAGTGGAAATAATTGTAAATCAGGAGTTATGAAATTCTACAACCTGCTTGTTGTCAAAGCGAGTAGTGAACCACCATATTTGCCTTCATACTTATTGTCTCATAGTGTCCTAAATGATATTTTATAGATGGAAAAACAGGCACTTTTTCCAATATGAGATAAGTTTTAAGCACTTTATTGTTCTATTGCAATTCAAAAAATCCTGTCTGTGCCAGTTACATCTTGGCTTCACTTACAACTCAGAGTGAGAATGATATTCTTTTCCAGTGACCATACCTCAAATGTTATTATATATGTCAAAAGGCATGTTTTAGGACTTTTATGATCTATAGACAACCTGAAGTTAGAAGGGAGAGATGGAGAGAATGGGGTGGCTCTTAACAGCATTGTCTTGAGAGCCAATGAGGGTGAAGCGAGGTGAGAATGGAACAGTGATAGAATGCAAGGGAGGGGGAAATGCAAGATTCTTGAGAAATCCCACCAACCAGCAGCATTGTACAGCATGATTCCCAAATGTAAAAACCAGGAATGACCCCACCAGTAATTGAACCATGTTTTCCCAGATGGGAGACTAGTAGTCTGACCACTACACCATCGCAGCCCCACGAGTACTTGGAAAAGGACCAGTTGTTAGCAAGAAACTGGCAAGAGCTGTCATGCCTGTGCATTCATTAACCAAGTTACACCAAGAAATTGCTGTACATATAAAACTGTTACCAATTACAATATTTTTTACTCTCTGTAAAACAAAATTAACCTACCTCAGATGCCATAAACATTACACCTGCAACAAAATGTTAAGACACTACTTTCCCTCACTTGTTACCAATACGGTGGTCGTGCCAGTCTGTGCTGCAGATAGGGGCAGGCTGATAAAAGTGCATGATTTAACTGTAAAATAGCTATACCTTCCTTGAAACTGCAGCGTGCAAGCTGTTTTTTCCATTAGAATTCAACATTAAATCCACTGATAAGGTACTTCACAAACCACTAAAGGAATAAACAAGAATATAACACTTCCCACTGCAGTATTTAAAATATTCAGTTTTCAGCAAAAACCTTTTTAGATTAATTATGTTATCCAAAATAATATGTCATATAATATATAGTCCATTCATGGTTACTTCTGACTTTTCTGAAGCCCTGCCAAAGTTCTACTTTCAGGATATTCCCCCGCCTTGTGCAAACAAAGCTTACCCATGTCTACAAAATTACACTAAAGGGACAATGCACCACATTTGAGCATACTCAGTGTAATAATATTTTGCATTAAGAACTATTTCTTACTAGGCATTACCAACACACCTGTTTTCTCACTTTTTTTTTCATATCAATTATGAACAAAATATTATAATTTATACATTAAATATAGGTAAAAGTTCAAATGAACTAAAAATGAGGTAATTTTATGTTAACAGAATATAAAACGCTTGTGATACACCGCGTTTTTAGGAAATTACCAAATATGTCATACATGAAGTGATTTTTCAACGCTTTGATTCTAAAAGTGTGAAGAAACCAGGAATAAACTATACATACTGCATAAAGTGCTTGGATACCATACATAAAACTTTGTAGCAAGACATTGGTAATGTTGTAACCAAATATCATAGTGTATCACTGTTTATTGGACTTTTGATTCCAACAATTCTAACATGGCAAAATTAAATCAGCATTTAAACATTCTAAGTGCTGCTGCTAAAATATTACACTGAGGCGACAAAAGTCATGGGATACCTCCTAAAATTGTGTCGGACCTCCTTTTGCCCGGCGAAGTGCAGCAACTCGACGTGGCATGGACTCAACAAGTCGTTGGAAGTCCCCGGCAAAAATATTGAGCCAAGCTGCCTCTTTAGACGTCCATAATTGCGAAGTGTTGCCAGTGCAGGAGTTTGTGCACAAACTGACTTCTCGATTATGTCCCATAAATGTTCGATGGGATTCATGTCTGGCGATCTTGGTGGCCAAATCATTCGCTGGAATTGTCTAGAATATTCTTCAAACCATTCGTGAAGAGTTGTGGTCCGGTGACATGACGTATTGCCATTCATAAAAATTCCATCGTTGTTTGGGTACATGAAGTTCATGAATGGCTGCAAGTGGTCTCCAAGTAGCTGAACATAACCCTTTCCAGTCAATGATCGGTTCAGTTGGACCAGAGGACCCAGTACATTCCATGTAAAAATAGCCCACACTATTTTGGAGCCACCACCAGCTTGCACAGTTTCTTGTTGACAACTTGGGTCCATGGATTCGTGGGGTCTGCGCCACACTCAAAACCTACCATCAGCTCTTACCAACTGAAATTGGGACTAACCTGACAAAGTCACGGTTTTACAGTCGTCTAGGGTCCAACCGATATGGTCACGAGTCCAGGAGAGGCGCTGCAGGCGATTTCGTGGTGTTAGTAAAGGCACTCGAGTCTGTCTTCTGCTGGTATAGCCCAGTACAGCCAAGGCTCGCCACACTGTCCTAACGGACACGTCCGTCATACGTCCCACATTGATTCCTGCAGTTATTTCACGCAGTGTTGCTTGCCTGTTAATACTGACCATTCTGCGTGCACGTCGTTGGTCTCAGTCATTAAGTGCACGCGGTTGGCCACTGCGTTGTCCATTATGGGAGGTTATGCCTGAAATTAGGTATTCTCGGCATACTCTTAACTCTGTGGATCTCAGAATGTTGAATTCCCTTACCATTTTCGAAATGGAATGTCCCAACGTCTAGCTCCAACTACCATTCCACGTTCAAAGTCTGTTAATTCCCGTTGTGCGGCCATAATCGTGTCAGAAACCTTTTCACATGAATCACTTGACGAAAAATGAAAGCCCAACCAATGCACTGCCCATTTATACATTTTGTACGCAATACTACTGCCATCTGTATATTTGCATATTGCTATACCATGACTTCTGTCACCTCTGTGTATATTCCTGCCAAAAAAATTCCTCTTGAACATTGCTGCTCCCAGAAGAAATGCTCTGACATTTATGGGTCTTGGATAATGTTGGAAGATTTGGAATGCAATCTTGGGGAAAATTGAAAACCTGCCAGCCAACGGCTACGTTTGCCAGGTTTCCCAGTGCGAAAATCGAGATGACCCTGCTGGGAACTGAACCCGGTTCTCCTTGGTGGGAGACAATTAGTATCGACTACACCACTGCATCCCTGTCAAAAAATACAATTGCTTTTATTTGAGCAATTACAATCATTGTAACTAGTTGTGTTTAAAGAGTTCTACACTGTCAAGTTAAGACAGTTGCACGACACTGAACAAGGTACTTAATGCCGATGAGGGTGATGTAAAGCGGAGTTGGAGCACCAAGGGCAGGGAAAATGGGAAACCTGAGAAAACCAGCCAGCTAACAGCGCATTTCCCCATGCTAGAAAATTCCATGTGACGCAGAATCAAACGCAGATCACACTGCAAGGCCAGTATGCTAGCCACCCAACTATAACAGTTCCCTAAACATTTGAGATGTGTTGACGAAACTAGTACAATTTTCACAACAAAACAGAGAAAGACTCACACACACAAAGAGGTACAAGTGTTTTCCATGTGAGGTAAGACGAACACGTTCAGTGGCCAGAGCGCTACTGCAGTGCTGCCAGTTTGTGCTGCAAGTAGCGCTGGAGGTTCTGCTGAATAAACTACTACTCACGACAACACTATATTTCAAGAGACATATGTTTTGAATTTCTTATTAAAATAATAATTGGAGGATTTGGTAACAACACACAAAATGTTCTATATTTTGTGTAAGTTCATCATTGTAGAGTGATCTCTCACTTACAGCAGCACTGAGCATTATTTCCAGCAACAACATAATATATCTCAGCACTTCACTGAAAGTCCATCATCTGCTTGCAAAGGAGATGCAGCAATGTATTTTCCCCTCACAATCGCTGCACGAGTGCTGTCTTGCAACGAGCCAACTGAATCACATGAAGCAAAAAGCACTGCAGCAACACTTTTCCTGCTGAACATGCACTTTCTTTAAGAAATAACAACAGGCAGCATGTTCAGTGGTCACCTTCTAAACTCTACGTTGATGTCAGAGGCAACAGCCGCCCAGTTTGGTGGCTGCTGGCTCGAGAATGCGGCCAGTGACTGGGCAATGGGATGCAGCTTCCATCGGCTCCTCCTCCACACACCCACCGTCAGCAGGGCTGCCAACGATACCACAACAGATGCCAACACGAACAGTCTCCATGTCGGAGATCCCAGCAGCAGGAATGACAACACATCAGTGTCATCGCTGGCATGGTAGAGGCCGACAATATAACCTGTAAGAAAACCAACTGCTGAAGTGAGTCAAATTTGGTGTAATTCTTTACATTTGGTCTATGTTGTAAACTAAAACCTGTCCTACAGAAAATGTTCAACATAAACCAAGAAGAAGAAAAAATTTGATTTTATGAGAAAATCTGATAGTTCCTGTTGTAAATTATTTCTCCTGTAATCTAGTGGGTCCTATAAGTTTTGTTGCATTCCTTTAATTTTCTACAGATTTACAGTAGTGTCAGTTGGGCTATAAATAAAAGTCTAATTTAAATAATTTTTTGCATGTTTTAGTTTTTCTTTTATTCTAGGGGACCAGTTGACGTAGCAGCTGAAGCGCGCTCCTCCCACCGAGGCAAACCAGGTTTGATTACCAGCCGGGGCACTCCTGGATTTCACGAGTGGGAATCGCCAGACAATGCCGCTGGCTGGTAGGTTTTCTGTGGGATATCCTGTTTCCCCACCCTTGTATTCTAGTGCTGCTCCATATAAACCTTGTTTCACCTTACTGTCTCTCAAGACCTCGTTGTTAAGAGCCATCCAAACCTCTCCACTCCATTCTTTTATTCTAGTGACACCCACTTGCCTCTACGTCTGTTTTAATTTGTACTGATAGGCAATATAATACGTAATTCATGAAATATTTTGTTACAAATACAATTTTCGGAGTTTGTTTATATTTTTCACATAATTTTAATATTAGCCCCAAACGTTCATATTTTGGTATATTAACCTAATTAAAGGATATTTCTATGCCACCCAACCGTTTCAATGACTATGATAATTTTGGAATTTTAACCTAAAAATGTTGAATAATTAATTTGTAATGAATTTTTGTACTTCCAATTTAATTTTATAATTTTTGAAGTGTAATTAGCTAATTTCCATTTTTTATTGTAACTTTAATTATTTTCCACATTTCTGAAAGTAGTTTTTTTATAGTGCTGCTAGGATAGATGGTTGCCGGAAGTAGTTAGCTTCTGTATGGGGCCTTAGAATTGTACGGCCGCGTCTAACTACGCCAGGATTAATATTGTAATAATCCCTGGCGCCAACGTAAGTAGGTTCACTGTTTAGGTCCCAGAAATATAGGCGAACCAGGTCATGTGGAGAAGAAGGATGAGGTTCGTAGGCCGACTTTTAAATTTTAAGTTGTTCCTGATGTGTGAAAACGAGGCGCCGCTTAACGCCAGGTGCCATTGTCCGGAAATTGAAATGTGTGTGGAGTTGAAAATCATTCAATTTCAGTGTGAATGTAAACAGATTTTTGAGTTACAAACTAAGTTTGGCCTTATCTTTCCAAGTATTTAGTAGCATGTCGAAGGTACCTAAATAAATTGGCCATAGACAGTGACTATTTTACACTGCAACTGTCCTTCGGGATATGTACCAAACGCAAGTAAAAATAAGGTTCAGAAGAAATTTTGGTCAGTCACAGGGTTAGAAAGAAGTTGTGTGTTGTGTTTACTGGTAAGCTGACAAATGCTAGTTTACCTACACTGTACCATGCAAAGACTATTTAGGTTGAATGTGCCAATTAATTTTCTCTGCAAAATGCTCTTTATGTATGTGCTGTTTTCAGTTGAGAGGTGAATAATTCAGTATTTTTGTTGACACTGGTGGTAATATGTGTCTGTAGGTATTTTGTTTATTAGAGGCCTACATCTATTGATTTTGTACAGACTGCAAACTAGCTCCAGAAAAGTGAATTCACACAAAATCTGCACCCCTCTGCTTCTGGGAGCACAAACAGATAGCGAGTGTGGAGAGCATGCAGATATACCTGCTTTGCACACGACTGATAACATCGTATTAAGCAGGTAAAACTGCATGGCCTCCATGTTCGCCATACTCGTGCTCCAGGAAGCAGAGTGTTGTAGATTTGTGCGAATCCACTTTTCTGGAGCCACTTGCTGATATGTTTAACACTTCTCACTTGCCAATAAGTTCTCACAAACAATTTTTTTTTGCTTCAGTTTTATTTTATAATGAATTCAGCTTTTAAATCTGCTTTTTTACTTTATTATTTTTTTGCTGAAGAACTAGTTCATCACACTTTTTTTAATAACCAGACACACAAAAAGTAGGTACACTTTTAAACAAACACAAATATATATACATATTTAAAAAAAAACAGGTTTGCTCTCTTGAAACTTGGAATTTTGTCAATATGACAAAAAGTATCATATCCCTTTTTTTTTGTCAACTGACATACTTTTACTATCAGTTTGAAGTCGACTAGATACTGTAGTGTGATAAAAATAAAATAATATGTTAGTTGAGGAAGAAAAGAGTATGAATAAATTAAATATGTAGGTTTATTTTGGGCGTGTGTGTGACGCAAATCAGAATTGACAAGACGTCACATATTTTCTCTTTGCTCGCTGCGGCTAGCTGTTGCGTAGTCATGCCAATCAAAGCGGCTTCCCTTTGTGAAATTAATAGCGTGAGATAAATGCATTTTACCCTTGAAAACATAATGAAATAATTGCAGAATATTTGTGTCCAATGCAGGTAAGTGATCAATATGATTATTCAAACATATTAACTGCAATTCTTAGAGAAATTCCAATTGCGTTCAGAACTTACATGACATATAGCACTTACAAAATGTAGACAAGGACAAAGACTAAAATTTTCATACAATTTGTATGAAAAACAGTTACAACAGAAATACTCTTGAAAATGACCAATCAACATACTTTTTAACACTGCACAAAACATACAACTCTCATTATCTGTGAAAAATTGCATTTTATATTAAGCAAAAGGAATTTCGAGAAATAAAAACTGAAATCACTGATGAAATAATAATTAATTAGCTCAGAAAATCAAGGTAAATTATCAAATCAGAAATGCTGTCGTTAAAAGAAAATTAACTGTGTGATATTTAAAATCTAAATCAGCTCACTAAAATTATCAGACAAGATAGCAATTTACGTGAGAAATGAATTTCTTTGACTGGCTCTAAATTAATCTCGGCAAGTAATATTGATTGATAGTTCATTATACTCAGCTGTAGAGCATGGGAATCTAATCCATTGGCTTCTGGTTAACGTTCTTTAAATAAACCATGCCTTTCATAAAGATTTCTGTGAAAAATAGGCCTAAAAATTTCTGATTGAAAATTTTGTAGTGAAAATTGTTTCATAAAATTGCTACTTCGCACATGTATAACAGTTCACCGTCGATGCTGAATCATACCCATAAGTGTTCATACTTAAAGCTGGACTAGTAGTGGAGATGGCAGCTCACTCAGTTTTGAAGCACTCAAAAACTAAAATCAACGAGGTTTCGGGCCTCTTCTTAAACATGCCCCGTATATTTAATGCTAATTAAAATGGAAAAATCCCAGATATGAGTATCTTCCCGAGACATAACACAATCTTACCAGTCTTTAATTAGTTTAATTTCACCATGAAAAACTTGATTGATAGAGAAAATTGCAATAAAATATTAACACTTCCAAAGATAAGTGAGACCCGTCAACGTAGAAAATAATCTAAAATAACAGAACTGTCAAATGCGTAAAACTGTAAACAAATACATAGATAATTTTGAGGTGATGTCCTGAAATACAATACTAGCTATTCCTTAGGATAGGGAGGGACATTAAACTACTGGCAAAAATAAATAAGTACCCAGCTCAAAACAAATAAATATAAAATAAGCTTTTAAAACCGGTACTACTAAACAAAGTTTTTACAAAGAATTTTTTGCTTCAAATAATTAATTTTATTATTCAGCTTTTAAATCTGCTTTTTTACTTCTTTACTTTCTTGCTGAAAAACTAGTTCATCACAATTTTTTTAATAATCGAAGGCATAGAGAAAGTAGGTACACTTTCAAACATGCACACACACATATATATGGAAGTTGGAATTTTGTCAATATGACAAGAGTACCATACCCCTTTTTTCTATCATCTGACATACTTTTACTATCAGTCATACAGCCACCTTAGTAGACTAGAATAAAATTGGTCCTAACAAGTATATGTCCTTAAAGGCCTGTCAACAATTGCAGTTTCCCAACCTGTGCCTTAAGACAAGGATACACTGACTAGTGCACATGAACCTGATATCATGGCGCTGTCTCAACCTCCCACATCCCAAGTCAAAGCATTCAGTAAACTGAACTTTTGTCCCAAGTTGTCTCCTAATAGTTTACATTGTAAATGTAAACAACGGATGTTCAAAGTGGGTTTTCTCAAGATAAACTTGATGAAATGCAAATTAGTGCTTTCTGCGTTTGCTCTGAACTATTTAATATGAAGAATGAAAATTTTAATTTTTGGATGTCAGTTGGTGAGCTTATTTCAAATAAAACAGTTTGGGTCTAGGCACAATTTAAAAAGTTAAATAATCAATAATTCTGCAATATCAAAATCACTGCACAATGTGCCAGATTTACTGTCATTTAATGTGATTCCACAAGCTCACTTTCAGACAACGCATTTTTTGGCCATATTCTGACTGTCAATAGGATGTCACTTGGCATTGAGATTGGACATGTTCACATCCAAAGGTACGGTTAATTGTAGACAGGCCTTAAGACATGCTCGTACTGAAGCACTTGGAAGAGGATGCAGGAATAACTGTGAATACATTTATCTGTTATTACATTTACTACAAAACCTCAAAATCCAAATTATAGTACATTCATGGTTACTTCCAACTTTTCTGAAGCCCTGATAAAGTTCTACATTCAGGCTATTCCTTCGCCCCATGCAAACAAAGATAACCAAGTCTCGAAAATTACACCAAAGGGACAACGCACCACATTTGTGCACACTAAGTGTAATTTTTGTGTGAGAACTATTTCTTACTAGGCATTACCAACACACCTATTTTTCGCTGTTTTTATTCACATCAAATATAAAAGAAACATAATTGTAAAATGTAAGCAAAAGTTCAATATAACTAAAATGCGATATTTCTATTTTAAGGAAAGTATAAAATGCTTATGGTATATGATATATTTAGGAAACAACCAAACACATACGTGGGGTGATTTTGCAAAGGTTCTATTCAAAAAGTGAGTGAGCGAAGAGATTTGGGTGGCCCTTAACGAGATGTTGAGAGTCGTTTTGATTCAAAAAGTGTGAACATACTGTAAATACACTATAGTGCTTAGAATTGTAATAGTCTATGAACAAACATAACCAAAATTTGTTTGTCAGAATTTTAATGTATAGTTAATTACCAGGGAACATAAATTGCACACGCGACATTCTACTTTCCACTGTAATTATAAGAAATAAAACTTACACAGAGGAATAAATGAATGGATGAGTATCGTTGCAGCGCTGCGGCGGATGTGGTATTGGATAAACATTTCATTTTCGCTCCCAAGCCACGCAGAACATAACGTGGGAACTGTCAAACCAGCAGACACGAACTCGCTGGGAGGATATATGAAACATATTGAAAATACGATATAGAAAACAGTAAAAATTGCAGCTGCACTAGCCATTCCTTTAAATTTACGACAGGATTGCCATTGCCAAACATAATAAATACAAAGTTTGCGAACGGAAGAATGGCACATGTAAAGTAACGCTAATTTAAATAATTTTGGCTTTTTTGGTGACAATGCATGTTCAAGCATTTCATTGTACACATGTAAATTTTATGAAAGTAAACAGTGAACAGTAGGACGCTCAAATTACCCTATCTTCGAAAGAAATATATTAATAATTTTAAATTTAATTTTTGCATATTGCCTAACATGTAACAAAGAAAGTGAAATAGGTCACTTGTAAACAAAACACAAATTTATTATTGTGTTCATTATAAGATCTTCTGTAGCCGCGGCCTGTCGATGACGGTTCGGATTTTTGGTCCTTGGTGTTCGGGGTGACGTCACTTTGTATTCGCAATTTAGTTTTTTGTTGGCCGTACGGGTTAACTTGTGAGGCCACGTGTCTTTGCACGAATTAGGGGAAGTTGTTTGTGTATGGAGCATCTGTGGAGTTGCAAACATGACTTTGACAAATTTTGAGGTAAGAGTTGGCACATGTAATGGTATAGAGTAAGACCTTAATGTATAAATAAGTTTTCCACTTATTCATGTATTCGTAGCTAGGTATGTTTTATAAAAATGAGACTAGCACTTTGTAGAAATAAGACACAAAAATACCCTTCATTACCAATACATAACCTGTACAGTAAAATGTTTGTAAAAAACTTTGTGAAGTACGCCAAGCGTGTGGACTGACTTGCAGATTGACAAAAGACGTGAGTATCTTACAAAGCAAGAAATTGAACGTCTGTTGCAACTTAATTTGCAGCGAATATACGTTACATGAAAGGCTGCAAAGTTTGCTGAAATACCACCTGTAGGCAAGAAAGTCTGCAGAGTTTGCGGAAATACCGTCTGTAGTCAATTGTAAAGAATAACGACTTTTCCGTAAACCAAAGAAAAAATCACGGAAAGTGGTATAATTGAAACTCTACTAATTTCACAGAACACGAATTTACTAGGGGCATTAACCACAAATACGATAGTGGGGAGGGTTATGAAGATTAGGAAATTGTGGGGTAAAATATGTACGTTATCATTATACTTTCGTATGTTAATACGTTAAAGACCTAACCGAACATTATTTATCACGATATGTAAATACAGGGTACGGTTTGTCATAATCTAATACTGTATTTCGTCGTGCTGCAGTGCAAACACCACTTGGTAATTATACAGGCGCCAACAGTCACTTATAATTGTTGTTTCATACTCTATGAATCACTTTATTACGTTCAGAAGCGTACTGCTAGTACGATCTTGGACAGGAACAAGAAATATACAGTTAGTAAGTGTCTCGATCCTGCCAAAAATCCACTGCCCCTGGACAATGTGACCCTTATTATGCTTGTGCTTCCCAAATTTAGCCTCATCTATCTCAAAGAAAGAGCCCATCCCTGTATTTTATTCCTTATTTCACGCATACACCAGTCAATCACTACCTTGTGACAAAAGAACAACCAATCCATGATGGTAACTATACTATCATCACACATTCTACTAATAAATTTGGTGCGAGGATGTGGAGTAGTACGATAAAAATATGTTATTTTACAAATCAGCGCTACACTTTCGCTCACACACACTCGTACTTGCACCCTCCATTCTTAAATGACAAGCCTTCATACTGTCGGATTCGGACGTCACAACTCACGCTCAACAACACTCCACTCGCCTCGAACCGCACATTACTGGCTATACCGGCCAACTAACCTACTGTAACGTCTACACATCCACAGCAGACAGTGACTGCCGATTCGCATTTGTTTACTTTACTACAACATTACAGGGCTGGCTATACAACATAGTGTCAGACGTAAACAAAGCTGCAGAGTTCCTCGTATTTTATCTATTATATTTTTGACGTTCTGCGTATTGTACCATTACGCCCTCGTAAATATAAAACAGGTAAGTTATGTAAAACCCATAAATATAACTTTTGTCGGTCTACAATGTCTCCTTCAAAAAAGTCACTATTCTTTATCAATCTATTGTATTAAGTTCATTTATTAAAAAATTAATCTACACTGTAAAAGCAGTGGTCAAGTAAGAAATCAAACAATTTGTTTTGGAATGTTGATAATTCACCATTTCTTTTGAGTTTAAGTGGCAAATTATTATAAAATATTTTACCATTGTTTTGGACCATTGTCATAGTGCTACTTTTATTGGCATAATTCAGATGCATATTGTCTTTATTTCTTGTGTTATAGCAATGAATTTGAGTATTGAATTGGCATTGACTATCAATAGATTTTCAAATGAAAAGAATTGAATTATATATATAGATGCACGGTGTGGGGAGAATTCCAATAATTTTAAACACAGTTTTACATTGTGTATTTGGTGATTTTAATAGAATTACTCGTATTACTCTTTTTTTGCGTTAAAAATATTTTATCTAAATTGTATTTATTAATTCCCCAGAACATTATGCCAAATTTTATTGGTGAGTACAAGTAAGCAAAATAATCTGACTTAAGACACATTAGGCTGCATCTACTACAGAAAATGTGTATTGAATAGAATGCTACACTTACCTTTTTAGTTAAATATTCAATGTGATCATTCCAACTAAGTTTGTCATCAATTATGACACCTAGAAACATAGTTTTTTTGTACCCTCTTTATTGTATTTTGGTCAATATGTATATTCAAAGGATCTGTTTGATTTTTAAGGGAGAACTGAATAAAATTAGTTTTTTCAGTATATCAAAATAATTTGTCAGATAAAAACCAGTAACTTAGTTCAGCTCAAATTTGGTTAATGTTTATTTCCAGGAGCTTGTTAATTGTATTACTTACAATAATATTTGTGTCATCCGCATATCATACTAAATTACAATTACGTAGTTACACTGGTACAAAGGTAATTTACATAAATTAAAAATAGGATAGGTACAAGGACACTACCCTGGAGTACCCCAATATTAATATTCTTAGGATCAAAGTAGTGTATTTCCTGATATCTACAACTGTTTATGTATTCAGTTTGTACTATTTGTATTCTGTTTTTAAGTTTGACTTGAACCAGTTATTTACAGTCCCTCTTATATTGGTTGTTTCAAGTTTCTCTAAGAGTATATTAAGATCAACTACATCAAAAGCTTTAGACAAGTCAAGAAAAACTCCTACAGCATGTTGGTTGTTGTGTGAATATGTGATGTAAATTCAGCTATGGCAGATCCAGTACTCTTCTGAACAGCACGTTGCAAGGCATCCCAGATATGCTCAATAATGTTAATGTCTGGTGATTTACGTGGCCAATGGATGTGTCTAAAGTCAGAAGAGTGTTCCTGGAGCCACTCAGTAGCAACTCTCGACGTGTGGGGTGTCGCATTGTCCTGCTGGAATTGTCCACGTCCATCGGAATGCACAATGGACATGAATGGGTGTAGGTGATCGGGACAGGATGCTTACGTATCTGTCACCTGTCAGAGTAGTATCTAGATGTATCAGGGGTCCCATTTCACACCAACTACACACGCCCCATACCATAACAGAGCCTCCACCAGCTTGAACAGTCCCCTGTTGACATGTAGGGTTCATGGATTCATGAGGATGTATGTCTCCATACCCGTACACGTCCATCCGCCCGATACAATTGGAAACGACACTCTTCAGACCAGGCAACATGTTTCCAGTCATCAACAGTTCAATGGCGGTGTTGGCGGGCCCAGGCGAGGCATAAAGCTTTGTGTCGTGCAGTCAACAGCGGTACACGAGTGGGCCTTCGGCTCCGAAAGCCCATATCTATGATGGTTCGTTGAATAGTTTGCATGCTGGCATTTGTTGATGCCCCAGCATTGAAATCTGCGCCAATTTGAGAAAGGGTTGCACGTCTGTCACGATTAATGATTCTAGTCAGTTGTCGTTTGTCCCGTTCATTCACTTTTTTTCCAGCTGCAGCGATGTCGAATATTTGATGTTTTACCGGATTCCCGATATTCACGGTACACTCGTGAAATGGTCGTACGCGAAAATCCAAATTTTATCACTACCTCAGAGGTGCTATGTCCCATCTCTCGTGCGCCGACTATAACACCACGTTAAAACTCGCTTAAATCTTGATAACCTGCCTTTGTAGCAGCAGTAACTGATCTAGCAACTTTGCTAGACGCTTGTTGTCTTATATAGGCGCTGCCGACCACATCGCGTTACTCTGATTGGTTCCATACCTCTGTTATTTGCATACGCACACCTATACCAGTTTTTTTGACTCTCCAGTGTATTAGCTACCTGCAAAATTCACTCTTATATTTATTTCACTTCAGCTCATATGATCTCGCACTTGCTGCTACTGTAACCTTGATTGTCAATGTCTTGTGTTTATTTTATGTGCTTGTATGTACTTGTGTGTTATGTGCCTAAAGTTAACTTAACTGTGTAGGTCTCTACTTGGAGCAAGATAATTGCTCAAGGAGACACAAGATTATATTAACCATTGTGTAGTTATTGTTTAAATAAATAAAATTTCAAATTTAGAAGCAGTAAAACACCCAGGTGTTAAAAATTTACACACACACAAAAATTGCAGAAAAACAGCTAAAACCACCACAAGAAGCATCCTAATAGTTCACATTTATTGCAAAAGTACACCTTTTTACCTCATTTCTCATTTCATGTCCCTAGCCTAACCCCCCAAAGCACTAGTGAATTGGTTTTTTTTTTACAGTTTAGAAACATTTTTGCTGCTCTTTCATGTAGTTAGATGACAGTGCATTTGGTGACAACTTAAGAGCACATTTTGTACACATCTGTTTTAAGATTGTTGGCTAAGTGCTTTTGCTTTCACAGATTTCTGCATACTATGGTTTTTTTTTTTTTTTTTAAGGTACTGTATAGTGATTTTACGTAATTGTTATGAACTTTTCTGAAAAACCAGGGGGAAATCCAGAAAATTATGCATCATCATTACTAATCATGCAGAATAAAAATTTCTTGGGGGCATCACAATATTTGCAATACACACTAAGAAAAGGGGTGGTGGGGAGATCTTTAGAGATTAAGAAAATTGTGGAGTAAAACACACGAAATTTATTTAAAATATTGGGTTACTTAACTACATTAAATGAAAGATGACATAACTTAGCTTAACCTAACTTCAAGATAGGTGAATCACCGATGGTGGAGGGGGGGGGGGGTTACACCAACGTGCTAACACACATTGGAAAAAGGATAATAAATATCAGCAGGAATAAACTGTGCTTATTAAATTGTGTCAGAGTAAGATTTAATCCTGCGAGTCCTTAATGTACTTATTTCAACGCACTGTAGCACATTGCCACACACGCCGCTTGTGAAGTTAGGTTTGGTTATGTTAGGTCTTCTGCATTTGACACGGCTAGCTGCTGACGCCACAATTTCCACGCTAACATACCACTATGTACAGCCCATTAAACTGAACAGCAATGACATTACTTACCCATGTGGCCTGCAGATACAACTCGTCGATACAACCCCACGAAGTAGTTGCATTTACACTTTACACTGTAAAAACTGCAAAGAACCACGAATGTGATCAGCATGAACCACACTCAACAAATGCTCATTGTCGAACAACAGTAGATTGTATTGAAATAGCTAAACCAATCAGCAATTTCCGTATATAATTTGTCAACAACTTTTTATTGTCTATTCTCAATGTCACTAAGTCGTAATGCAATGAACATATAATGGCAGTACAGATAAACAAAAGCTTGGAATGCCTTCTGCGATGTACATCATGGATACGAACTCTACCTACAAACTTCGGCAGGCGATTGCTCATCAAAAAATAGGTTTATTTTTATATATATGACTTATGGTATACATATATGATCTATAGTATATATATGACCTATTGTGTATATATATATATATGACCTATAGTATATAAGCACTGAGGCGACAAAAATCATGGGATACCTCCTAATATTGTGTCGGACCTCCTTTTGCCCAGAAAAATGCAGCAACTCGACGTGGCATGGACTCAACAGGTCGTTGGAAGTCCCCGGCAGAAATATTGAGCCATGCTGCCTCTACTGGGTGATTCTAAAATCATGGGACAAACATTGAGGTCTGGTAGAGCTCACTAAAACAAACAATTATTGTATATGAATGTATGGGCGGAAGTGACGCGTTGTGGCACAAACACTAAAACATAACACATTAACGGAAACATAAATTATCATTAGCAGCATACTTAACAAGTGATTGCATACAGAAAATGTTAAAACAGTTGCTGGAAATGCATCCACCAACAGTCATGCACTCTTGGCGACCTCTACATATGGCGTGATTGGCTGGCAATGGTGGCGTGCATGAAATACCCGGCGTATTAGAATCTGTTCGCCAATCACTCCACCGATGCTACCAAGCTTGCATTACTGTCTGTGGTAGCAATTTTGAGCAATTATTATAAACATTGCTGTAAAAAGGCATTTAACGGCGACGTTGTAAATAAGCAATGTGTTGCATTTCATGTGTTATTTTTGTGTTTGTGCCTCAACGCGTCACTCCCGCCCATATATTCCTCTACAATAATTGTTTGTTTTAGTGAGCTATACCACCCCTCAATGTTTGTCCCATGATTTTATAATCATGGATAGACGTTCATAATTGCGAAAGTGTTGCCAGTGCAGGAGTTGTGCACGAACTGACTTCTCGATTACGTCCCATAAATGTTCGACGGGATTCATGTCGGGCGATCTTGGTGGCTAAATCATTAGTTGGAATTGTCCAGAATGTGCTTCAAACCAATCGCGAACAGTTGTGGCCCGGTGAAATGGCGCATTGTCATCCATAAAAATTCCATAGTTGTTTGGGTGCATGAAGTTCATGAATGGCTGCAAGTGGTCTCCAAGTAGCTGAACATAACCCTTTCCAGTCAATGATCGGTTCAGTTGGACCAGAGGACCCAGTCCAGTCCGTGTAAAAACAGCCCACACCATTATGGAGCCACCACCAGCTTGCACAGTTTTTTGTTGACAACTGGGGTTCATGGATTCGAGGGGTCTGCGCCACACTCGAACCCTACCATCAGCTCTTACCAACTGAAACCGGGACTCATCTGACCAAGCCACGGTTTTCCAGTCGTCTCGGGTCCAACCGATATGGTCACGAGCCCAGGAGAGGCGCTGCAGGCGATTTTGTGCTGTTAGTAAAGGCACTCGAGTCTGTCTTCTGCTGGCATAACCCAGTACAGCCGAAGTTCGCCACACTGTCCTAACGGACACGTCCATCGTACGTCCCACATTGATTCCTGCAGTTATTTCATGCAGTGTTGCTCGTCTGTTAACACTGACCATTCTGCGCACACGTCGTTGGTCTCGGTCATTAAGTGTAGGCGGTCGGCCACTGCGTTGTCCATGGTGGGAGGTTATGCCTGAAATTAGGTATTCTCCACACACTCTTGACACTGTGGATCTCTGAATGTTGAATTCCCTTACCATTTCCGAAATGGAATGTCCCATGCATCTAGCTCCAACTACCATTCCGCGTTCGAAGTCTGTTAATTCCAGTTGTGCTGCCATATTCACGTCAGAAACCTTTTAACATGAATAACTTGCCTACAAATGAAAGCCCAACCAATGCACTGCCCATTTATACATTTTGTACGCGATACTACTGCCATCTCTATATTTGCATATTGCTATCCCATGACTTTTGTCACCTCTGTGTATATGACCTATAGTATGTATACGTATGACCTATAGTATATGCATTCTCGAAGGATGTAACCATCCTTGAAGTTGCAGCTGAAGCAGATGTTTATTGCTAGTAACACAGCCAGAATGAGAGAGAAATATCTCAGTTTTTGAATATTGCATTATTAAACGACAATGTGCAAACCATAAAAAATTGGGTTTGGTTATCAACCCCGTCCATAAAAACAGAAGTGTTAGAATCCCATTTGTGCATTTAAAAATGTAACTGTCCAATATTTTTTTTGCTTTTTCCTGCAGCTTAGTTATTTTCACCTGCTAACAGTTGCAGAAGCTTGTTTAAAGAGTTAGGAATTCTTCCAGTGCCTTGAATTTATGAGACCATATTTTATATACATAAACATAAGGATAACTACAATGCAAATAATTAAATCCATGTGTGGAATGCCCACATAAGAAATAGCTTTAATATCAGTCATTTTAAAAAAGTTCAGACGTTAAAAGCAGTAAATAATATTGGAATAAGACTGTACATTAATCTTCCAAATAACATTAAAAGGATAAATGTGTATAGCCTATCAAACGAACAATTGTTCAGATTTCTTTTAAATGGTTCATACTACAGTGTGTTTGAATTTATGTCTGTGGAAAGTAAGATACCTCACATGTTCTAAATGATTTGTGAGGAATTTTTTTTGTAATATTAATGTATTTTTTCTTGTTCTTATGATCTTTGTTGTTTTATTGTCTTCTTTTGTTTATTTTGTTTTTTTGAAATATTGATGAGTTCTATAGCAATGCACATTGGCCTTATGAACGATAAATAAATACAATATTATATTGTTACAATTTTCTCAAAAATCAGTTGGTTAAACCAGGTTCGTTATGTGAAGGTCGTCTTAATTAAATAAAACCGTTAATTATACTTTCATAATTTTATTTACAATAACTACAAACAAAATTCTCTCGACCCAAAGTCTTACAATTAATTGATATCACTTGCTTTTTAGTATTAATGACTTCAATCAATTCAATTTTAACTACCTGAAAGAAATTAATGAAATTAAATAATTAAAAATCAGTCCCAATAGACAGTGTATCAAAACCTATTTTGTTATTTTATAAATTATATGTTTATATTCGACAGTTCCAATATTTACAATCATATCCGTATTACATGTTCATTCAGTCCAGATCCCACCAGTCCACAATGTTCTAGAGTCCTACGAGTGCCCTTCGCCCACAGTAGCCTTCACTCATCTGGTTTCACACCCTCTCGTCCATTCACACCACGAACACCTCGTCCATCATCGTCTCGCGATCTCCGTTGTCGTCCGTTGCTTGCCGCACTTGACTTTGCTCCCGCATTCTGCCAGATGGCCTCCGTCAGACTCTGCAGTCGGACCGCTGCAATATTTATAGTGTCGTACGCCATCGCCCAGAAATTTCTCTAAATGCCACGTTGCAGAGAGGGTTTTAATTTCCAGAATATTCTTGTGCGTCCTCTACACTTGTCGGCTTCTCCAGCAGGTGTGAGGAGGAGGGTCTGTAACGCCAGCTACGTCTCCGCTGTGTCATTCCAAGGCTGCGTGGGGGGGGGGCGACGAGGCAGCAAACGGGTCTTCCTCATGGAGGGGAGGGGCGAGGTGAGTCACCCCCCACAGTGCCGGACCGCGCATTATGGGAGCTTGCGGCATAATGCCAGCTACATTGCATAACAATGCCATACATGGTAAATGAAAAAGAAGTATTGCGTTTTTATACTAAATGCAGTTTCTGAGAATTTAATACATTGTGATCTAACACTGCAAATTTTGCAATTCATTATGTATTGATTTCTTGAAAATTATGGGTAGGGTTTAAACACAAGGTGACCTTTTGGTTGACTGTCAATCTGCAGGAAACTATCCACGAATGCCACATAGTTACATTTGTAAATGCGCATTTGGAGTTCCAGTCTATCTGTTTTTATGGAAGGGGGTTGATAACCACACCAAATCTTTTATGGTTTGCACATTGTCGTTTAATAATGCAATATCCAAAAAATTAGATATTTGTTTTTCATTCTGACTGTGTTACTAGCAATAAACAGGTAATTATTAAGTTTAGGGGCTTTTCCGTATAAAAAAACCCCCAAAAAGTGGTATATTTCCACTCTACTAATCACGTGGAACACGAATATACTACGGGCATTAACGTACAACTAATTTCTTAATAGGTGCCCACCTAACCTAACCCCATGATGGGGGAATCACTATTTTACATTTTTGAACTAACCTAGGATTGTAGGGTTGTAAACTAACCTAGGATTGTAAGGTTGTAAAGTAATATAAGATTATACAATATTAATCAAATCTCCGATCAACACCCTACAATCACAGACTAGATGGGAACCCTATAATCCTACGTTAGTTTAAATAACTACAATCCTAGGTTAGTTAAAATCATTACAATCCTAGGTTAGTTTTAAAATGTAAATAAGTTATTCACCCATCATGGGGTTAGGTTCTGTTAGGTTAGGTGGGCACATATTATACAACTAGTCATACGTTAATGACGCTACTATAGTCGTGTTCTGCTTTACCTACCAATAATCCTAGGTTAGTTGAGAAAGCATGTGAAATTGTGGGGTAAAAACGTCCGGAAAAACCTTGTTTGAATTACGTAATATAACTACATTTGCACGTTAAGCTACCTGTTAGGATTTTTTGTTTTTACACTAAACCACGAATTTAGGATTTTGGGGATTTAAAGGAGCCGTAAAGCACACCAAAATAATATAAATTTTGTCACCAATGTAGGCGGGTGGTACATACCTCTGTCAACGGCCAATTCAACCGCACCTAACTCAATGAAATTACAATCTTCCACAAAGCGCCACATACACGCATATAATGCACTGAAACACTCGTTTACAGCCGAATATATACACAGAANACAACCGCACCTAACTCAATGAAATTACAATCTTCCACAAAGCGCCACATACATGCATATAATGCACTGAAACACTCGTTTACAGCCGAATATATACACAGAAGCACTCGTTAATAGGCTAATATAACGCACAAGCGCACTCTTGCTTGCATTCTCGTTTTAAATCACAAACGCAGCAGCACCTTACTCACTGCGACCCACGCCTGAAGCCAGACACTGGCATACTAACGTACGGCCCATGATGGCATCTAACGCCGCTAGATTTTGTGGAATATGCGATGTGCAGCCATTAACAATGGCGGCAGACATTAGCGACTTAAACAAACTCACTTACTCGTACATGTAGCGATTATTTTTAATATGTTTTACATATTTTAACACTACCCCTGCTTCAAAATCTACAATGTAAGCTATGCTGAATTCATTAATACAACTTTTGTTGGTTTAGGACGTTTCTTTCATAAACGTAAACAAACTAGCTAACCTGCTCATTTTGCAAATTTGTTCAATTTTTTTTTATATGTTCTACTTATTTTAAACACATGCCCCTAGTATATTCGTGTTCTGCGTAATTTGTAGAGTGGAAATATACTACTTTTTGGGGGGGGGGGGTTACGGAAAAGCCCCTAAACTTAATAATTACCAAACAAACCTCTGCTTCAGCTACAATTTCAATTATGGTTACGCCCTTCGAGAATAGACTTATGCTATAGGTCGTGGAAAGCTTGCAAAGGCTAAGTATATAGTTTTAATAGATCTCCAATGTTACCTTCAATAAAAATGTGATTTTTAATAATTAGTGGCTTGACTATTCTATACACGTGTTGTTACAGGGTTTTAGGCAAACTCAGACATTAATGATATTTAGACAAGCCTGTTGGAATTTGGAATGTTCATGAACGTCATGTACGACTCACTATCTCCTGTAAAATTAATTGTGGAAGGGTTGGAGTAGTTTAGTTGAATGCTTCCCAACTCAATACAGTGAAACCTCCTTTTTTACAATGACCAGTGTAACGATTTCAGCATTTAAAGCTTTTGTTTATGTTTTCATTTTTTTCTTTTGAGCTGCATGTTTATTTATTTTGGAAACGTAATTATTTATTTTAAAGCTCCTACCCTCAGATATAGTTAGATTGTATATTCAGGACATAACCTTTAAAATTCTCTTTATATATTTTTGGGTTGTTTACTTTTCACGTATTTTGACTGTTCTATTTCTTTTATTGGTTATTTGAGAACTGAGCTCAGGTATCTTTCTTTGGTAGTGTTAATTTTAATTTTTGGCATTGTTTTTTCTTTGCATTTTACCTGGTTTTACCCAGCAGCTTTGGTCACAGAGTAATGTATAAATTACAGGACTGATTAGACTATAACGTAGGAGGAAGTGACATCTTTCTGGAATCCTTTGTAATTAGTGTCATCGTGTGAACCCTGATGATTAATTACTCTCTCCTC
Organism: Clitarchus hookeri; assembly: GCA_002778355.1. NCBI lineage: Eukaryota > Metazoa > Arthropoda > Insecta > Phasmatodea > Phasmatidae > Clitarchus > Clitarchus hookeri. Next base: position 609,190 of record NQII01000110.1, read on the forward strand.
AGACGCCATGATGAGCGTTACAACGTATAATTTTGTCTTCAAGATTGGCTTGTAACTTTGCTGTTACCACCCAACGTACCTGTAGGAATGAGGTTAGAGAGGCGCCAAGTTATTGTAAATATGCGGGGCACAAAAGAAGAGGCCAAAAACCGCACAGTACTTAGATTTTGAGTGCTTCCAGTACGTCGGCAGCCATCTCCACCAGTATTTAAGTATGACATACAGGGCTGGGTATTATGACTGGGTATAATTTTACGCTTGTGTGCTACAAACTTTTCTTTGTTTATTTTGCAGTCTCAATTATTATTTGCATGATAAGAGAGTGACTCTTGGACAATTTTAAATTTACATCTGAATTTTAAGAAGGGCGTTAATATTTCCACGAACACATCCAGAAGCCAGTAGAAAAATTTTGTGTTCTAAAGCCGAGCTACATCTACAAACATTTAAAGTATTTTTCTGTTGAGAAAAATTATGAGCTGTTTCCAGTTCTGCTCGGGTAAGTTATCTTTTTGTTTGCTGAGATTTAAAAACGTGATTTAGTTTTCTATTTCTTCTCAATTGATTATAATTTTAATTGACAGCAAATTTTCCTTGGTTTTCATTAATTTACAACTGCATGCAGAACTAATTATTTTGATGATGAAAGTTGATTTTCACGTAATTGTTTCAATTAATAAAACTTCTATTTTCTACATTTATAAATTGTGTTATGCTGTGTATAGAAGTTGGAGTAGCTATAATTTTATTATTAAGTGATTTGCATGTTTTGTCTTTCTGGTTTTCATACAAATAGTATGAAATGATGTCTAATGTTCTTATATGTTCACTCAAAGGGTAAATGTATCACGTAAATTTGTCTTGTGAAGGTTTTCTTTTAATGCATCACAATTACTTAGTATCTACTCACCTGTGTTCACAATTAAAATGCTGACATTTTCTTAATTACAATTATAATTTCAAGAAAATTTTCTCTCCCTGCATCAGCTAAAGGGACACTGACTAGCGTGGCGTCATTTTCATCCCTGTTAGACACCACACATATAGAAAAAGTAAGCGGCACGGTAGGAAGTTATTCAATCATCACCAGCACCCCTGACAATCCTTCACACATTTACATGTAGATTATTTTATTGCTTATAACAAAACAAGAAAATATTTTAATTTTATTTTCAGTACGACTGAATACACTTTTTCCGACAAAACCACGAATACTTTAGCAATAGCAGAACGTTAAAATAATTTGGCACCCAAACGTCTGGGCCTAACTACCTTGCAAATAAGCTACCAGCCTCCACACCGGGACAATTATTTTAAAATGTGGGAAAGTGTAAAAAGGGGGTAATTTATGTTGCGAAAAAAGTTATTTGGACCAAATAGTCAGTGTAAAATTAGTGGATGCAAAAAGGGGATTCTACTGTATCTCAGTTTTTATGCATTCCAGATGGAAGTGGATGACAAACCTTCTAAAGGAGAAGGTTTCAGACCATATTACATCACGAAAATAGAAGAACTTCAACTGGTAGTTGCAGAAAAGAGTCAGAATTTACGTCGTCTTCAGGCTCAGCGTAATGAGCTCAATGCGAAAGGTACGTAAATCAATCGAAGTAGGAATTAACTCATTGTCCATAGCATGGAATACTTTACACAGTGCTCAGAACATAAGAACTTTTGGGAACATTCCATAAAGTTTTTTCATCATTGTGTACATTAAAAATACTCTATTCATATAAGTTCACTAAATTTTGACAGTTCTCGGAATGTAGCGTGGCGACAATGTATCCTTCCACCACAGCTGTTCTATTTATGAAGAAAACAAAGAGTGTAAACAAATGCTACGATCAATGTAGGTTGCTGTCTGGTTAGACTTATCCCTTGAGTATTGTTGTGCCAAATTAAATATAAAATAAATGTTTTGTGTGTTTTCTTGTAATAAAAGAAAATCTTGTATAAAATACGTGTGAAATTTGTTGGGTGTACGAGTTATGATTGCATAAAATTCCTAACATGCAGCTTTCTTTCTCTATAAGCGTGACTTCTAACAAAGAGGACAATGATGCCACACAAATCTGAGTCCCTTTTAATTTATGCAGCATAAGAAAATTGGCTTCAATTAGCAATTTAAGGTTCAGAAATGCCAGAATATTTAACTTAAAACACAGGTATGTCAACACTGGAGCAATAGAGATGTATTAAAAGAATATTCTTCACAGTACAAAACTGTAAAACCCATTTACCCTTTTCTTAGCATAGCAGAACACAAGACACAATTTCATAAAATTTGTATGAAAATTAATGAGACAAAACATGCAAATTACTCAATAAAGAAGTTCTAACTACTTTGACTACGTGAAGTATAACACAGTAGGTAAGTGTGAAGTAATAGATGTTTTATTAATTGAAGAATTTTACATGAAATAGACATTCATATTTAGTAAGAAAAATCATTAGTTCTGTGTGTTTCAAATCAATAGAAAACCATGAAAAATAACTCTCAAAATAAATTATGATCAGTTTGCAATGCATCAACATACTAAATCACCTCTTTAAGCATTGGCTAACAAACAGATAATTTACTTGAGTTAATCATGGACTGGCTCGTTGTATATCTCATTAATAAAATCATTAAACTGTTTGTAGCAATAACTCAGCTTTGAACATAAGATTCTCACTATTGGCTTCTGGCACTGTTCGTGAAAACTTAAAAGCCCTCATAAAATTTTAGATTAAATTTAACATCTTCCAAATTCACTCAAGTTCAAATTTAATTTAGATATTCGAAAACATATTAAAATGATGAAAAATCTGTTGCTCTCAAAACGTAAGAAGAAGTTGCACACATTACCCAGCCTCTGTAGGTCTTACATATCATGTAGGTGGAGACGGAAACCTAAGTTCTTGGAAAGTACTCCAAAACTAATTACAATGCGGCTCGGACCTCTTCTTTCATGCCTCACATATTTAAAACAACGTGGTGCCTCCATGCCGACTCTTACAGTGGGCGCTAATATCAAAACTATATGCAAATCTTGCAGACAAATTCTTACGCTGATCAGCACATCATGGCGTCAAAGGAGAGAGTAATTATTTACTGGGGTTCACATGATGATGCTAATTACACGGGAAATTCTTAAATGACATCACTTGCTTCTACGTCAGTATAATCAATCCTGTAATTATTACCTTTGGATAAAATCAGGTATAAATGCAAAGAGAAAAACGATACGAATAAAATTAACATTGCCAAAGATATCTGAGCTCAGTTCTCACGTAACCAATAAAATAAATAGAACTGTCAAAATGTAAAGAGTAAACAAACAAAAAAAATAATGTAAGTATAAATTTTGAGGTGATATCCTTATTATACAAAACTAGCTTTTCCTTAGGGTAGGGGCTTGTAAAATAGATAAATAATTACTTTTCCACAAATAAATAAACATACAGCTCAAATGAAAGGAAACTAAAAAATTAACAAAACTTTAAATGCTAAATCGTTACCTTGCCCTTCCAGCTTACTTTATTTTTGTTATGGCCAAGACTGCTGGGGCTGTGTTTATTTTATTGTGGGTGGTTGGGATTGGAAGAGACTTTAAAGTCTTTCATGAGACTGCATTATTTTGCAGCACCACTTATGAGACTATCATTTTGAATTACATATTGTTGTAATGGATCAGTGGAAAATTTGTAGGGAACTAACATTTGAATTATTATAACTTGTAAAGTTTTAATTCACCGAAAGAAGAAGATGCGAAAAATATTATGTTGTTCATACCAATGTGAATAATAAACACATTCTCTATGTACGTAAATATTTTTGGCGAAGATTACACGTGTTGGATTTTCCATATACCAAACAGGTTTTTTTTACACTACAAAACTGCATTTAAATTGTGGTTTTCTAGATCAATTGAATTTTAAACATTCTAATTACTGTTTAAAAATACGTTATTTACAAAACACACTGACTTACAGTTCGTAATTCCTGTTTGGAACTCCTAAACGCATGTTTCGTAGTAATTCTTGGGTGCGTTTATTTGCCACAGATACAAAATATTTTGCAGAATCATTTAGTAAATACAATAGTTCACCGGTTTCCCAAAACTAATAAACTGCGGAATGAAAATGCAGGTTGGCTCTTCATGATGGAACTGAAAATGGTGGAGCAGACAGAGCCATACACGTGTCTGTAATATTACATTTCACGCAAGAAACTACAACCAACTATGTTTATTATGAAAGTATATACAAAAATCATTAACTACAGATATAATATTCCGATAACACTAGTAAGGTACAGGCATAATGTGATGAAAAAGATCACAAACACAATGGTGTTCATAAGAGCTGGAAACCTTTCACTGTTTGTAACTGTCCGCATGCTCTGTCATAATTGCTAAACATATTTTTAAACCAATTCACTAAAAGCCAAAGAAAATTTACATTAATTTAAAAACATAATTTATACCACAAATGTACTATAATTAAAGTTTTGAATTACAACTTTCAGTTCTGGGTAATATTTTCTTCCATAATCATCATTGCCAACATAACACACATCCCGCAGCAACTCAACTGTTACAAAACTTAACAAGAGCATTTACTGTTTACATAGGATGTTGGTTGGTCACATTGTCTGTCAAAATTTAGTCTACCTATATTAAATGCAGTATATAAATCAGTATGTTGAGGCATAATTGTTTAGGATGTGGATTTAACAAAGAATTTTTAAAATAGATGCATCTATTTCAAAAGGAAAAGAAAACTGTTTGCATCTAGCATTTCCGATGTTTAGATTTTTAAAAATTATAGTAAGTTAAGTGTTGCTTATCACCTCATAGTTCCTGAGCTGTTAGTGGTATTCCTTATTCCCCTAATGGCCAAGAGCAATACAAATGACTTTCGTTCTCCTGTCATCTATGAGTTTTCTTCCTAACCAGTCAGGAACTGTTTTTTTATATTATTCCCTGCTGACATTTGAGGTAAATTTGTATGTAGTTGTGTGCTAAATAATGTTACATGCCAAGTGGTGAGAGGTTTAAGTGGCTCTTAACATTGGGGTCTTGGGAATCGATGAGGGTGAAGTGAAGTGCGTATGGAGCAGCGCAAGGGTGGGGCAGACAGGGGATCCTCGAGAAAACCCTCTGATCAGCAGCGTTATCTGGCACAATTCCCAAGTGCGAAATTCTAGAAGGGACCCCACCAGGGATTTAACCCGGTTTTCCTTGGTAGGAGGCGAGCATTCTAGCTGTTGTACGACAGTAGTCTCCACCCTGAGTGATAATCTCAACTAGCAGCTTCTTCTTTTATCTAGACTTAACCATCTGGATAACATTTTGATCCATAGGTTGTAGTAGGGGAGTGCAGTTTGGTGTTAAAATATGGTTTGTATCATTCCATCACTTGATTTCAGTTCTTCTGCATTTGGATGGCCAGGAGCATTGTCAGATATGAGTAGGGCCTTTTCAGGTAAATTGGATCTTCTCATAAATTTTCTTACTCCAGGAATAAACTCTTCTTGAAACCAGTTAGTGAACACCTCTTGTAACCCAAGCCTTCGATTGGTTTGTGTAGAATACTGGCAAGCAAACATTTTTAAAAGCTCTTGGGTTTTTCTATTTTCCAATAACCATTAAATCAAACTTGTGTTTCCCACTATCATTGGCACAAGGCATGAAAGTGATTCTTTCTTTACTTACTTTTCGCCCTGGTGCAGCGCTTTCTTGTGATGACACAAAGGTTTTCTGTTGTCAACATTTTCCAAAAAAGCCCGCTTGACGTATAACTGTATGNTCGTCAGCATTATACACTTGACCTGGGCTAAAACCCAGTTCATCAATTTTCTCTTGAAGCAACTGGACAAAGGGCTGAACCGCAGATACATCACATAGATAATTTATCCCCTGAAACTGATAGTAGACGAATCCCAAATCTCTTTTTAAATTTATCAAGCCAGCCATCACTGGCACGGAAGTCATCTTTTTTAGTAATTTTCTTGTAGAATTCAACTGCTTTCGTTTTTAATATTTCCCCAGAAATAGGCTTGCACTTACTTAGCATGTTGCTGTAGAAACCATGTGTAAAGAGAAGTTTCCATCTTGGGACAATCACCAACTTTTAATGTTTTACGTTTTTCTGGTCTGCTTTCCACTGTCTTAATGTGCTCCACTATCTTCAATTTGTTCTTTTTAATATCGTGCAAAGTAGCACGTCCGATGTCGTATTCTTTAGCATGCTTGCACATGTTTTCGCCCTTATCTAATCTCTTTAAAATTTCCATCTTCTCCCGCAAATTCAAAGTCTTATGTTTTCTCTTATTACTCGTACTACTGGAAGACATATTGATTGATTAGGCGTATGAAACCACAAGTAAACCTAAATAATTAATGTGACAGTTATGTGATGTACTCTTGGTGCTTGCGTAGACGACGACGCTCGCAAGGTCACTGACACTGAGGGAAATCGAATTAAATAGAATCGTATGCCTGCCTCCCTTGTTTTAGTGCCGGATTAGCGAGATCGTACTGTAATTGTAAGTGATTTCATGAAACATGAGTAATGCCTTAAAACAAAATCCACAAGATTTCTTCTAGTTTCAGTTATAAATACTAGTAGCAGCTTGATCCCTTAACATTTTATTTTTGCGCGTGTGTGTGTGTGCGCGCGCACACATGGGTGTGTGTGTGTCTATACAGTGAAACTTCCATATAACGGACACCCTTGGGGAATGAAATATTGTCCGCTATATAGAAGTGTCCGCTTTTGGGAGAAAAATGAAAATAATGTTTTAAATTGTACATACATACAAACATACAAGATGTGCCATAGGTAAATAATAAATTATGTACATATTTACGTGAAAAAGGCAATTTATTTCACAACACGGAGCACAGAAAACAACTACTGTATGTACAGTAGTAGGTATGTACGTATTACATACGTACATTATCTTAAAAATGTATAAAAACAATTTAAAATATTTATGAAGCAATAAAATTTATGACAGAAATTAACACTTAAAAAAAGTCTGTTATTTTTGATTGATTTATTCTTTTAGTAAGAATTTTATTTTCAACATTTGACTGAATCCTCAATGCTAAGTCAAGTCCCTCAGCGTCACTGTTTGAAATAAAAAAATTTCTGACCCGCTTAATTTGTATCAAGACTTTTTCAGCCTTCATCGGTGGGTCATCGTCCTCCACTTCTGACTCTCGTAAAATTT
>NQII01000110.1:616952-643271 GCA_002778355.1 Clitarchus hookeri
CCTTTCTTGAATGATCGGACCGGTAAGTGGAATGTTTGCTGCCCGAGCACGGCAAAACCATTTGAAAACTGCATCGTCAATGCTCAAACCGGCCGTTTTTGGAAATGATCTACGGGATTCGTCATTTCCGTGTTTGCTGAATCTATCTAAAATTTCCTTTTTATTTTTTATAATCTCACTCACCTGAGTCTTTCCTATTTTGAATTTTGCAGCGCAGTATCGCACACTTAGTTTTTCACGTTCACTGGCTTTAATTATTTCCACTTTTTGCTTTAAGTGTCAAACGCACACGGGGAGGCATATTAGAGCTGTGTTTATCGCTCGAAAATCGGAAACAAACTTAAGAGGTAAACATGTTTGTACAGTGTGGCGCGATTGAAATCTAGGAATTTGAGACAAAGGATGTTGGTGGCAGGCAAACCAAACAGAGGGGAGAAGGCTTTTCTCAGAAAACGTTCCTTTCCGTAAGGCTGCTGAAGGCTTTTCTCAGAAAACATTCCTTTCCGGGAGGCCTCTGAAGGCTTTTCTCAGAAAACATTCCTTTCCGGGAAGCTGATGTCCGCTTTTGGGAGATTTTTGGGGTCAGAATATACACGAAAGAGCTGTCCGCGTCCGTTATAGGGAGTGTCCGCTTTATAGAAGAATTTAATATGAAGAAACGAATGGGACTATGCCGGGGAATCAGAATTTGTCCGCTCAAGAGAGTTGTCCGCTTTTGAGAAGTGTCCGTTAAGGGAAGTTTCACTGTGTGTGTATATATATATATGTTTATGTTTAAATTGTATTGTATTACCAAATCATTTCAAACATTTTTCGTCTGGGTGCATATNGCCGGGGAATCAGAATTTGTCCGCTCAAGAGAGTTGTCCGCTTTTGAGAAGTGTCCGTTAGGGAAGTTTCACTGTGTGTGTATATATATATATATATGTTTATGTTTAAATTGTATTGTATTACCAAATCATTTCAAACATTTTTCGTCTGGGTGCATATNTATATATATATATGTTTATGTTTAAATTGTATTGTATTACCAAATCATTTCAAACATTTTTCGTCTGGGTGCATATTTGAAGTTGTAGCAGAGTTACATAACATGCATTACAGTTAGTGATCAGACTTTATAAGAACTGAGAGTTTTGTACAGTATATGCATATACAACTGAAAACTTGTCCAAGACAAAATTTTCAGTATTTGTTCATTATTTTAGTGTAGAAACAATTCAAGAAATCAATATTTGCAATACAAGTACAATATTGTTACAGTCAAGTCAATAANTTATTTTAGTGTAGAAACAATTCAAGAAATCAATATTTGCAATACAAGTACAATATTGTTACAGTCAAGTCAATAGATCTATTATTTTATTTATGTTATTTATTTTAGAATTTTATTATTTTGTACTTTTACAATAGATTTATTAAAATTTGAATAAAATGACATGCATATAAGTATATTATTTTTTTTAATTTGATTCCACAATGTTTTAAAACCGTGATACGTTAAATATCAAACCATCATGGTCATTTTAACCGCTCAGCTANAATTTGATTCCACAATGTTTTAAAACCGTGATACGTTAAATATCAAACCATCATGGTCATTTTAACCGCTCAGCTACTTACACTATGTTGGCATAATATAATAAGAGTGTGGCTTTACAATTGTGCGATTAAGTTTTAAATGTATGCATCCAACAATAAATTATATTTTTATTACTTTGCAGTATAATTTCTCTGCACTTTGTTCATAATTATATGATCAAATTTTTTTTACAATTATGTTCTATGCTAGTTTCTTTTCACGGAAGTGTTAGTTCAAAATCCGCTATGATAGCCTTCTCGCACTGTACATTCTCGAGGAAGAGCTCACTCACATGGTCTAGACATATACAACTGCTCTCGTATGGCTTGAGTTCGCCATTTTCTGAAATAATTTGTGTTATGGTAACATGATCAAGCCATTTGTATAAAAGTGCAGCTTGAACTTAGGCCCTCTGGACTAACCCAGGGTCACACCTATGAAGGGTTAACAGGTGTCCACATTCTGGAAAGTCAGGGAAGCGGAAATTGGCCAAGGAAAGTCAGGGAATTTACTTGAAACCCTGGAAAAGTCATGGAAATTTCCCAGTGATAGTACTTTGATGGGAAAATGTCATGCTCCAGTCTGCCGTCACCCAGACTGTGAAAGCATTTTTTTTTTTTTCAGATGGTGGTTTAGTGCATAATGACACACATTATGAAATGGTTTTTGCAAGGCTCTGTTTGAATTTTCATTTTTTGTAATCTAATTCTAGTTTCAAATTAAGTATGATGATTGTAATCATTTGGAATTCTGCATAATGTCTGTTAACAGTGTGCAATGGCAGGAACTTTAATGTGCGTCTTTTTATGTACTTGTTTGTATCTTTATATCTTTACCAGAAACTGATAATTAATACAATGCAGACCTCTGCATAGTAAAATTTTTCATATTTATTATGAATGGAAGATTAGAAGAACTGAAATGTAAACAACACCAAAAATTTGTGTAGTACACAATTAATTGTATACGGAGGTTTGGTCAGTTATTTATTTCCGGTAATGAGTTTCAGGTTTGAAGAAGTGTGTAGTATGTATCTAGAGAAAACAAAAACTGAAATACTGTGAACTGCTCCATCACATGGTGCAAACCAAGTTTTGGGAAGTTTTTGTGTGAATATTGCAACTTTTGGCTACAGTTGAAGGAACGTAATGGCTAAGCAGTGTACATGTAATAAACAATGGTTAGATTACAAACTGAATCCGGATGGTTAGATTTGGTGCCTGGAAATTCTTCATTAGCCTATTGTAAAGTGTGCTTGAAATCTTTCAATATTAGTAATATGGGGAGACAGTCTGTTCTTCCTCATGCTAAGGGACCAAAACATATCAAAAATGCTCAGTGTACATTTTTGCAACCTACAATTTCATTATTTTTTAAATCCACTAGATCTGAGCATTGTGATAGGCCATCATTACCATCATGTAACTCACATACAGCAAATTCATCTTCAACATCCGACTCTTCTTCATCTCCAGTTATGCAGAAAACAAATGTGAAAACATTCACAGTGAATAAGGATGATGTTACATCAGCAGAAATAAGGTGGGCACTGGAAGTAGTTGCAGGGAAGATGTCTTTGTACTCGTGTGACAGAAGTGCATCTCTTTTCCGAAGAATGTTTCACGATACCAAAATTACTCAGAACTTTTTAAAATTAATCATGGATTAGCTCCTTATTTTAAAGATTGTTTGCAGTCTGACTTGAACAACTACAGTGATTATGTAGTGTGTTTTGATGAATCGCGAAGTAAGGTGGTGCAGAGGGGTCAAATGGACATGGTTGTACGCTTTTGGTATGTCAACCAACAAAGAGTTTGTACACGTTATTAGAACAGTGTTTTCTTAGGAAGTGCAACTGCTGAAGATCTTTTGGTAGGATTATCTGAAGGCCTTATGCTCCCTTTAGAAAACTTGTTGCAAATTTCGATGGACGGGCCAAATGTAAATCATTGTTTTCAAAAGAAACTTGGAAACAAACTGAAAGTTGACAATCCAGATGGGAAATCTCTTCTTGATGTTGGCACTTGTGGCCTACATACTGTTAATGGAGCTGTGGAGACAGGTCATCAAACAGTTGGTTGGGATGTTTATCGTGTTCTGAGAGCCATGTATGGTCTTTTCAAAGACAGCTCAGCATGTCGAGCAAAGTACACAGAAATTACAAGGAGTGAAGACTGTAATGTTCCGCCTCGTTAGTTTTAGTCGTATTTATAATAATATTACAGCCTCACAGGTGGGCGCCATCTTGTAACGTTCAGCACTTATTACACTGCCAAATGTTTACGTTGCCACGGCTTGCCCTCGACTAGATCAGAAGGTAGAAACACGAGACTCAGTACAATTGGACGCTAGTTACTTAAGAAAGAAGTTCCAGAGTATTTTGATATATATATATATATTTATTTATTTATTTATTTATTTAACTATCAAAGTTTCAAAGTTCACAGACGAAGTTACAGTTTGCAGAGTACGAACTTTCACAATTGATTATACCAGTCCAGAAAACCGCGCCACAGTAGTTTAATTATTATTTATGTGTCTGAAAACTGTCCCGAAGAAATAATACCCGCTGCTACCTCCCACACCGGCTGAGAAATGAAATAATAAAGTCTAGTTGCCAATGTGGGGGTTATCGTCCTTCCCGAACGCGGCCTAGGCTAGCATTGCATGAAGCTTCTGACGACTGCGCTGACCTGCCCTCACGGGCGACGTGAAGTGAAGTAACTCTCCCTGACGACTGACTTGAATAACTGAAGGGCGCCAGACAGATGTGTCTTTTGTTCTGTCTCGCACCCCCCTCTCCTGCGATAAGCGCCTGGCATCTGCCAGCAGTGTCATCTAAAACTGCACGTGTCCCGCTCTCAACACGTTATCGATACTGCATTGTCAACAGAACCAAACCTCTCGTACAACAAAAACTTGTTGACGTGCAGAATTGATTATTGGTCACTCGGTTCCTTTAAGAGAAAATCAATTGCCGAGGCAGATTAATAATTTTGAAAAGAGTGTACCTAGCTGTTGTGAAGTCAGTAAGTCGATGAGAAATGTAGTACAAGAAGGGAGACTTCAGATTTGGGGGGTACAACCAAATGGTAATAATGAACTGAAGCTGCGATTGGGATCAGCGGTTAATTGGCAACAGGCAAGGTTTGCTGAGAGCACAGTAAAAGGTAATTGTGAGTGTCAGAGGTGTCCTAGAGTGAAACACTATAATGTGTTCAGGAAAAGTTTTGTAAGGAAAAAGTAAAGATTGAAACAAAGGGTTATAAAAGTAGTGAGGAAAAAGAGGGGTAGATTTAGGACAGTAGGGAAAAGGAAGAGAATGAAGTACAGTATGAGAAAGGTTGTGAGGATAAAGGGAAGGAAATGGAAAGACAAGGTGAGAATGGCAAGGAAAAGAAGGAAAATTTAATAAATTCAGACTGACTGCAATGTAGATTACTAAGATAGATACTTAATTTTTAAAAATTGTATAGTTTTTTAATACTTTGATTATACAGTAAAAATGTAAGAGGGATTAGTTTATGTTTTTATTTCGAGGAACAATACTTTTATATGAAGGACCATACAATTGTGTAAATAGGTCGCAATGTGTACATGTTACATGGGGTAAATTATCATATTTCCCTTCTCAAGCCTTGGGAGAGGCAGCAGTAAATAATGTATCAGATTCTTGTTAGAAAAAAAGGTTTCAGACTGCTGACCTATAAATGGTTAGTTATTTGGTAGAAATTAATAATTGTGAGACGGTGTATTTCTGTTAGTGTGGTACAAGAGAAATGTATGCAAATATTTAAGGAAGTTAATTTTAGAGGTTGTGTGTGGTTATTTTCTATTTAGATGGCAGTGAAAAAATCATACAGTATTTATGAACGTTATGTACACACTTTGTACTTCATTTCCGAATTTGACTATGGCTGCTTACCAATCTCACATCCGGCCATGCTGCTGATGTTCAGAAAAAACTATTTTAAAATGTGCTCAGAGGATTGACATGTTGAAGTCTAAAGTTTCAGGGTTCTAAATTATAAATATTGTAAGGAAGGTTTACATCATTCTGTCCACATTTTGACACACACATAACAGTTAAGTTGTATACAAATATTATGAGGTCTAATGTCCTATGAAGAAAATTTGCTTACACTTGCAGTGTCTCTACAACTGATAACTTATTACATTTCAAAAATCTCTATTTTCTAGCATATAATTGTAAATGTCTGGCTCCATGTAAGTGTGTAAAAGTCAAACATCTGAAGTAATAATAATATTACATTGTCTGCAGTTTTCTTTAAGTTAGTTGCAACATAATAATATTGCAGTAACACTCAAACTGTTAAAACTTTGGTCTTAAGGAGGGAGCCATGCTGGTTATATTATTTTTTAAGGATTTGATGGTAAGAGTAATGTTGGCTTTTATGCTTTAACCAACTCTACTACATACATTTTGCATGCATTTTATTTGGAATTTAGTGATTTTGTTGTTCAAGTTTTGCATTGCCATGTGTGAAAATTTTAGTTTCTATTCAGAATGTCTTGTATTGGTATTTTCAGTTCCATGTGAGTGTAAAATAAGCTCGGAATACAGTATTTGTTCTGTAGAATAACATGGCTGTTTCATGAAAATTATGTACAGAGAAGACTGTTGGTTTTTCTAAGACTTGTTTTTGAAGGACGGTTAACCATTTTGGAATAAATTATTTACTATGTTTGTGGGTTGTAAACGCATCATTTATTGTGCATGAAGTGTGGGTGTGATTATCAATACAGATTGATAGGTTCAATGCAACTGCATATCTTTATACTGTGCATATATATATGCAAGGTTGTAATGACGCAGTATTCTTAATTTTCGGGACACGTGTTTCATTTTCTTTCGTTATGCTAAGCTTCGTAATATTTTTATCGGGTTTGAAATAAAAAGCAGTGGTGGTACGTTTTACCGTGATAGTTCGTTTATCGAGCATACGTTTGCCGTTTTGAAAGTTGGAGTTTTTGTTAAGCGTCAACATTAGAATAGCTTTTTTCAGACTGCGTCGACAGTTTTAGTTCCTACGGCGCAGTTTTGATAACGTGTGAAGAGTGTGCGTGGCAGGCCAGGCCCTTATCTTAGGAGAGGGGGGTGAAAGGCAGGAAAAGTACTTGTGTGCCTGTCGCCTTCCGGCAGTGGATATCATCAGTTGATACTGAGCAGTCGGCGAAGTCAGTCGTCTCAAGTCAGTTGAACTAAGTCACTCGTTGGAAGTGAGTCGTCAACTAGTGCTCGCCTAGGCCGCGTCTGGCTTAGCGCTAACCCCCACACCGGCAAACTAGACTTTACTAGATTAGTTCTTCGCCGGTGTGGGAGGTCACTGCATTTAATTTTCTTCTGGAAAGTTTTGATAACATGAATAATTTGTAAACGACTGTGGCGCTGTTGTGCACTTGTCTATTTACCTGTGAATGGTTCGTACTCTGCATATCTGAACTTTGTATGTGAACTGTGTTATTTAAATAGTAAATAAAAGTATGGATCAAAACAAAACCAGAACTTGACTTTATTTCATATTTAATTGGCGTCCATTTTACAGAGTCTCAGGTTACTCCGTCTTGAGCTAGTGTAAGTGGTAGTCTACAACTTAAAGCCAGCTGTAACTGAGCATGCCAACGTTACAAGGTTGTTTTATTTTTAACAGAGAATACTTGTGTATTTTCTTTAAAAGTCTGGGTTAGTTAAATTTCATCATGTCTACTTAAGTTAATAATATTTTATTGCCATATGTTATTGTTGAAGATAAGCCAATTGGCAAGTCCTTGGTAAATACTTAAAACACAAAAATTGTGTAGAAGCTCACTTTGTCTTGATAGGGTTCCTTAAGCAGTCATGGGCTAGTTGTGTTCATACCTGTGTGTGGTTTTTTCTTTACAAATACATACTGTATTTGTCAACATTACAAAATAAGGTGATATTGTCAAGAACATATTTAACTGTATTAGTAGTAGTGTGAGTTGCTAATGAATCTAAGGAAACTGTTCTAATGTAAACAGTAGTGGTGAGAAAATAAGCCAAGAGAAGAATGGTTTTACAATGTTTTGTTTTTAAATGGTTTTTGTAACTAAATGGGATTTATTTAAGCTGGGTACTGAACAGGAAGGGCTATATGAATATTAAATAAATTTGGTTTTTACATTTGAAAAATGTAAGGTTTGCTGAAAGTTAACTTGAAAATACACTGAATGTTAATGTAAGAATTTGAATTTTACTGTTATTTTACAAATCATAGTTGACAGATTAATCAGAGTTGACATATTAAAGTAATGAAAAGGATTAATTATTGATGCAGTACATGTTATCTAAAATTACAAAGGTTGAGGTGTTGTATTATGTTGAGCCTTACTTAAACATAAGTAAGGGTAAGAGGTTGCTCCAGTTTATGGTGTCCTGGGATCAATAGCACAAGGAGGAAGTTTTGAGTGGGACAGGTCTGAGGCCCATTTTATAGTCGGCACTGGCCTAATGAAAGGCAGTCGCAGTGGCTTTTATTTTTTTGTCAGCACTGGCCTAATGTAAGGTAGTCGCAGTGGCTTTTATAGTTTTAAGCATACCTGGGTCCCCTTTTGTAAGTGTATGTGTTGATCCCAGCGAGGAACCAGAGGAACGAGCACCCCACAAGGAATCATCAATAGCATAGTTTGTGAATACATCCTCAACCACAAATTAGAACAACATGTGACTAATTGAAAAAAGTGAAATGTATGATTTTCTTGCAGCATCCCAGCATCTTGTCGCTCTCCTTTAACAGGTGAAGTGAATAATTTTTGTTATGAGTTTAATTACCACATTGTAAATGTAAATTGTTGTCAAGGAGCAGAGGCACAGTGGTTTGCAGAGTAGCCGCATACAAGATAGGTTTCGCTTTAGGAAAGATTTCTTTAAAATCTCTGCCAAACCGAGGGGGGTAATGTAATGACGCAATATTATTAATTATCAAGGTTCTAGCCGCAGTTCATTTTCTTTCGTGTAGCGGGGCTTTGTAAAATATTATCAGGAATTGAAATTAAAGTTGTGGGAGTTCGTTTATCGGGCATCCTTTTGCTGTTTCAGAAATCTTAGTTTTTGTTACACGTCATCATTAGAAGATATAAGCTTTTCCGACTGCATCTACAGTTTTTGTTCTGGAAGCTTTGGATTATCTTTTACCGGCGACGCAGTTCGATATGGCTTGGCGACACATGCCATGCCCTTATTTGGTCACGGTTGGTGGCACCCTGAGGTGAGGAGTGGGGGTAGCCATGAGAGACAAAAACCCTGGAAGAATATCGCCAGCCAGCAGTCGATAATGAGCAGTAGACTCGGTGCTCGAACGGTGAAGGATCAGTAGTAGACAACCAGCCCTCGTCGAGGCCGTGTCGGGCGTGGCAAATAGCCCCCACACAGGCAACTTTATCCTGCTCGTTTATTTCTCCGCCGGTATGGGAGTTTGCTACCTGTATTTCTTCTTGCGAGGCAAGTTTTCAAGATGTGAAATAAACAAACCACTGTGGCGCTGTTATTTTCGTTTGTTTGCCTGAAATATATTCTAACTCGGCATATCTGTATGTATGTGAACTATTTCATGTGATTGATAAATAAAAGCACAAAGTAATAAACCAGAACTTGACTTAATTTTCATTGGTGCCTTTTTATAGTTTCATGCTACTACCAACTGAGCTAACCGAGTAATAATTTCCATTCATCAATCCTTGACGTGGAATGTTACACCCTTCTTAGAGAGGTTTCAAAGTCAAAAACCGTTGGTGCCTTTCCTGTACACAGCACTTGAAGAAGTTGTTAGGAATCTCCCAATGAGATTTGTGAAGCAAGAAAATATTGCTGAAGCCAGTACTGCATACAAAGTTATAACTTTAGATCTGTCTAACAGAGAAAACCTCATTCCATCAGAGAGAGTCTATTTTTGATATGCTGCCAAAAAGATGCTTAAAGAAGTCAAGTGTTCTGACAAGAACAAAATGTTGTTTAAAAATGAGTTTCGAAAAATTCTTCCCAGCATTGTAGAAAAGCTAAAATTGTACGAGGATTGACTTGCTTTGATCCAAAGGTTATTCTCTTCCAGTCAGGTTTGGGTTTGAAGAGAGTTGACTTTGTCCTTGAAAAGTTACATGGTGCCAAAAGAGTATCCGAAACCTGGCTGAGGGGGTCAAAAAACAGTATGTTACTCTATTGTTGAAGCTCAATCGGAGAACTGGAAGAAGAGTTTCACTGATTTTATATCTCACAACAAGGACACTCTTGGACTTGTATTTTTTCATTCACTTATTGGCAATGAC
This sequence comes from Clitarchus hookeri, assembly GCA_002778355.1. Lineage (NCBI taxonomy): Eukaryota > Metazoa > Arthropoda > Insecta > Phasmatodea > Phasmatidae > Clitarchus > Clitarchus hookeri. Next base: position 626,839 of record NQII01000110.1, read on the forward strand.
AAGATTTGAGGACTTATGACATATCATGAAGCTGTTTCATTTTGTCACATAGGAATGCTTCTGTAGAAAGCGGCTTCTCAGTAAACAAGTCTCTCCTTGTTGAAAATTTATTAGAAGAATCAGCATATGATTTATGATACTGTGTAATGACGCAGTATTCTTAATTTTCAGGACCGGGACACGTGTTTCATTTTTCTTTAGCTTTGCTAAGCTTCGTAATATTTTTATCTGGTTTGAAGTTAAAAGCAGCTGTGGTTAGTTTACCGTGATAATATGTCTATCGGGCGGACGTTTGCAGTTACGTTTCGAACATCGTAGTTTTCAGTTTTTTGTTAAGCGTCAGCATTATTTGGAAACTTTCAGACTCCGTCGACAGTTTGTTTGTACAATGCAGTTTTGATAACGCGTAGAGAGCGTGCGTGGCAGCCCATGCCAGGCCCTTATCTGAGGGCAGATCAGTGCAGGTCAGTTGGAAGAGAGTCGTCCTTCAAGCAGGCGGCGAAGTCAGTCGTCGTACAATGCTCGCCTAGGCCGTGTCGGGCGTGACGCTAAACCCCCACATCGGCAAACTAGACTTTACTAGAGTATTTCTCCGCTGATGTGTGAGGTAGCCGCATTTCATATTTCTTCGGGCCAGTTTGTTAGAAAAGTAATACTTAGTAAACAACTGTGGCTCTGTTTGCCCATATCTATTTATCTGTGCACATTTCGTACTCTGCATATTATGAACTTCAGCTGTGAAATGTGTCACTTTAAGAATAAATAAAAGTATATAACAAATACTCCGGAACTTTAACTTATTTCTTAGTTAATCGGCGTCTATTTTACTGAGTCTCGTGTTCCACCTCTGAGCTAGTCGAGTGCAAGTCGGCAAACGTATAGCCGCTGTAACAGGCGCGCCCAACGTTACAACTGTGAAAAGTATGGGTGGAGCATAAGAGGTGATCATTACAAGAAGCATGCTTCTGTGTGAGCTGCAAAGCGAAGATACCAAACTTATTTGGAAAAGAAAAATGAGTTGAATGCAGAGGAAGAAAAACAACTTGGAGAAAAAAAGGAAAATTGAGCAACAGCTCAGGGAGCTAGAAGAAAAGAAGAAGAAAATCATGAAATTGGAGCACGAGAAAGAAGACATTCAAATTGAATGCAAGAAAAAAATTCTTAAGAATATGAAAAGGTGCTAGAAGGTGTTTCATTAATATTAGTTCTTTAAGGTTGTGTTTTTAATGACTAAACTGTGACTTAATTAATGACTATATAAATCCTGTTTATTATTTTGTACGAAATAATGTGTAATAGCATTCTTGCTGCATTTTTTTGCAGTTTGTTTTGATAGTCCATAAATAAAAAGTAAAAAAAAAAAATAATAAGTAAGTGGAGAGAGAACTATATCAGCTATGGGGATGGTGGAGGCTAGATTGTCTTTATTTCTTTCAGAAAATTGTAAAATGGGCAAATTATTAAAAATTATTTCTTCACGAGAAATTTGAAATTTTGATCAGGGAAAGTCACGGAAAAGTCAGGGAAATTTTCTTACAGATTTGTGTGGACACCCTGGTTCAGAGCACAAGTAGACCAAATCCATTTTCTTTATTCACTGGTAAACTTCACTTTGAAAATAATTTTAAAATAGAAATTTAACTATGATCAGTACTAATAAATGTAGATGCTAAATATAATTTAATTTGTAAAGCTAATTTAATGTGTTTTCCTAGAATACATTGTAGATAATTAATTTAAAGTTCATGTTTTTTGTTAAATAAACATGATGGACTTGATCTATTTGTGCGCTGAACCCTTCGTACGTGAAGATGTTGAGACCTGCCAGGCTGCTGGGTGCTGGTACGGGTATAGATTGTTCACTGTAAAATAAACACTTTTGAAATCAACCCTTGAAAAAAATTACAGCCCTTAGCTACATAAATGCATTGGCATGCCGGCCCACAAGTAAGTTGGCAGCAAATTAAGAAAAAATTTAGTCCTACACTTTTATGTTTTATTGAGAGTGTGAAATGTAAATTTATTTCTATTGATGGCACTGTTTCTTATTTTATACTCACAAGAGCATGAATTTGCATACTATTAACACGTGTACTTTTATTAAAAAATTTCTTTTTTTCACTTGGAGTATCTGCTTGCAGTACGCATGCTGCGGGAGGAGCTACAACTACTGCAGGAGCAGGGTTCATATGTGGGTGAGGTTGTCAAGCCCATGGACAAGAAGAAGGTGCTTGTCAAAGTGCACCCCGAGGGAAAGTTCGTTGTCGACCTTGACAAGAACATTGACATCAACGACGTGACTGCCAACTCCCGCGTTGCCCTCCGCAACGAGAGCTACACCCTCCACAAGATCCTCCCCAACAAGGTGAGTACCCCTTCCACTTCACCAGCCGTGCAGTAACCATTTATCAAATCCCAGCATTGAACTGCATTTTGCTACCAGCTGTGCTTTCAGTTTTCTATGTTTTTCTTAAATCACTCCAGATGAATGCCAAGATATTGCCTTACAAGTCATGCAGATTCCTTCTCATTCCTGCTTGTCAGAGCAGTTGGTTCTGTCTCTAATGTCACTGTTGTTGATGAGACTTTAAATTAATACAGTTAAAAAAGTGGATCATTACATACGTTGGATTTAGCAAATACCAAGTCACATCAAAAACCTGGTTTAAAATGTTTATTTCATGCTTGTATTGTTTTTAAGGAATTACTAGCTTACCCGGCCACACGTTGCTGTGGCATAAAATATTTTAGTTCTATTCATTTCTGTGAAATTAATTGAAAGAAGTATATGTATTTTCAAAATCTTTATTATTGAAGTACTTGCTTGTATACAATGTTTTTAGTTTTACCATCTTCTGCGCATATGAATAAGTTAGATGGTTTTCCTACTCTAGAACACGACACATACAATTGGCAGTGCGAAAAACATTCTGTTTCTAAACCTATTCCGCATATTTTCAATGACTACCCTTGAGCTTTATTTATTGTCATTGCAAATGCCAATCTGACTGGAAACTGTGTTCTTTTAAAGTGAAAGGGAATTTGTAATGGAATAAATGGAATTCTGGGAAGAAGCACATCTTCTCCTTTGAAAGCACCTTTCAAGATGGTAGCTTCTATAGTATTGCCCATCATTTTTTTTATTGCAAGGTGTGTGCCGTTGCAAAATTTTGGTGGATTGATGTTACGAAGTAAAATGACTAGTACTCCTATTTTCAATTTTAATATATGTGGAGGCAATCCTAGAACATCAAGCGAATTTAGAAATTCTGGTGTATAATTTACTGCTTAATTTTCGTATAATGTTACATCCACAGATTTGTATGTGTCACGTTCGCTTGGGATTTTCTCAAAGATACTGTCGTTTATTTTGTAAACATCTTTATTTTTTGCTGCAAGTATTGCTTGCTTGTTTATCCAATTGTGATCAACATAGTTCATTGCGATGTTTGAAAATATGTGATCTATCAGTTCACCTTTCCGATGTTTGGTCTTGCGCGTGGCATTCTGAAAACAATCGAAAAAAAACATTGAGAACAACAAACTGAAATGTTAAAACAGATAGCTTTCAACAAAGGCGAAAGCATAGTAAAAATGATCTTTTGCAGATTTTAGTATCTTTGCGGGTAATACAGATAAAAAAGAAAGGTGTACAAACACTCATGAGAACGAAAGGAAGGTTTATAAAAAACAGAATGAAAATTGGTTGATTTTTTTTTGGTAGTTATACGCGTCCAAACAAATGGACACAACTTTATATATATATATATATATACACACACACACACACACACACACACATTCTGAACTGCTAACTTTTTAAGTGTGCCTGAAAAACTATTGTGAGTTTCTTTTAAATGGTCAAAATTATTGGATTTGATCATTTACTCTCTTTTTCTTGATTTTATTTTATGAAGGAATCATTTGGTGATTTACAACCTCCTAGCTTGTTGGAAGGTATAAGAGCTAACCAGGGAGAATAGCGATGGGTTTGGTTGAAGTATTGTAGATTTATGGCTACTTTTGTGAAACTGACCGTCGGGCCATGGCTCCTGGACCACAATCTGCTATGATACACTACTTGAATAATGAGCCATGATTTTGACCAGAATTTGCTATTATGCACTACTTGACCAACAAGCCATTAATTCTGGACCAGAATGTGCTATTACAGGGAGAACTTGGAAAAAATCAGGGAAATTTGTAAAAGTTTATAAATATAAGGAACTATTTTTTAAGAAAACCTTTGAAGTATGAATTTTTTATTTAAAATTATTGAAATTTATTTTTTCAACAAAAAAAGTTTCTAATTATTTTTAGCTGTTAGGCTAAATTATAGTATTTATCATTAATATGGACGTGAATAAACTATTACCATCTCTGTGGTGCACTTCTTTGTGAAGTTGTTAACACTCAGCTTTGTATTTTCATATGGAATTGAACAACATAAATTTTTTTTTGAACCAGTCATGTTGGAAAATATAAATAAGCTCTGCATGTATCCAGTAAATGTTGACAGTATTTAAAAAAATTTTACACATTGTGACATTACAGGTCACTAAGTTAATTTTTCTTTTTTCTTTTCCCAAAAGTAAGGGTAATTATTTTTTAATGCACTTTTTCTACAAATGGGTATGCTTATAGGCTTGTATAGGATAAAAAAAAAGGGAATTGTCAAATATAATTTTGTAAAGGGCACTATAGGTTATTTTGTACTAAGTGAAATAATTAAGTCTGTGTGGTATCCCGAATCCAGAGGCATTCATTTTATATTAATTCGGGGTTGTAGAATAATATTTTTCTGCTGTGGCATTTAGTTTGTTATGCTGTGCAGGTAGGAAAATATGTCAGGTTGACGCCACGGCTGCGGCGGGTTATTAGGTCGGCGGTGGCATGATACATCAGGCGAGCGGGCTGGGCCAATCAGGAGTCAGCTTGTTCGTCGATCTGGGTGCCCACCTCCATGATGTGGGGAACAAAAATCGTCAGGACACCAGATAGGAAGGTCATGGTTGTGGTGGCCCGGTAAAAATCGTGGAATGTAAATTAAGCGGGCTGTAAAATTTCACTCTCGTATTTCAAAGGCCATGCCGAGAAAATTTTTCCTTCATTTGGAATTTTAACCTCAAGAAATTTAGATCTACATGTAAATTTTTAATGCCTACACGAGGTGGCTTCAAGGCCTTCTAGTTAAGGACATTATGCCTTAGCTCATACTGTATGGGTGTATATGACCAGACATAAGTTTCATTAACTCAGTTTAAATTAATGCAGTAACTTGGTGGTGCAATTTTTGCGAATTGGCAAGTGCCTCGCGATAAAAGTTAGTTGTGAACCAAAGTAAAGGGTTTCCTGTAACAAGTGTGACATTAATAAAGAAAAAATACATTAACTTTAAAAAACAATTGAATTTTTTGTCTTTGTGACTGCTTCGAAATTTATAATGTCTTAACACACATTTAATTATCACCCATTGAATGGGAAATTATTGCAGCAGTGGTTTGAGTGTGTATTTCATCGCAGATGGCAAGCACGCTGCAACAGTAGGAACTAACTTCATTGTGTCTGCAATCCTGTTTCCTGGCCAGCAGTGGCCAGGAGGCCGGCAATATAACATGTTCATTGTCAATTTTTGTTATTATTAAAAAGCAGTCATAATAGATTTTTTGATGAGTTTATATTAAATTCTCATGCCCAAATCTGAAGGCAAACTTCAGTGTCAAATAAAATTTTTATGCAATTTTTCTTGCAAATTACGGTGATAGTAAATGTAATATTTTATGCAGTTTTCTCATAGTGCATTGATATGTTAGATATGTTACAAATAAGAAATGTTTGAAGCGTACAATTTATTTGGGATAAAACTGTACCACAAACTCTTTTATGCATTGTTAATCCTAAAATTGTGTACAAGAGTTTTTGGCTTGAGGGGTTTTGTTCACCAAACAGCATTACAGTATTATTTAGTGAAAATTAGGTTACTGACTGTTAAATTCAATTATTATGGCTGTTGCACCAAGGTAACACTTTTACTGTTCTCATCGCATTATACAATAATTGTATTAATTATTTATATTGTAAATTTTGCCTTTAGCTAAAATAAAGCCAAAATGATCAGTCAGGGTAAATCACAAATTTGGTCTGGAAAACCTGGAAAAGTCGGGGAATTTTGAAACAGAAATTGAGTGACCATCCTGTATTATATACTACTTGACCAATGGTCCATAAACTCCTGGACCAGAACGTGCTATTATATTCTACTTGACCAACAGTCATGACTTCTGGTCCAAAATATGCTTCCACAATGCCAGACGATACACGGGATCACTATCTGAATATGCTAGACTCGTTGAGGCATTTGGGGTACCTACTAACAGACTGATGTTAAGACAGGGGAAGGTAAGGTATGCTGCCACCATGGTTATTTTGTAATTGGGTGTTACCAAAACCCAATCTACTTAGTTGATGAGATATTAATTTTCAGTTATCTGGATCACCATACTTAAATCTTAAGAATGAATTTATTGAATACAAGTGTATTATAAATTACACTGATTAACAAATTGTAATTTAAGTTAATCTCTCCTTTCGCTCTCAGATTAATTGAACATAGAAGATAGGCTTTCTTGAGTTTACAACAAAATCGCCTTACAGTTTATGAATTGTCCAACTCAAACCGAATAGGTACCTCAATTACAACTAAAACAATTTGGTACAACAGGGGACAACTGAATGCTTTTCTCCACAAAACTTTAGCATGAATTACCAGGAATTGATGTGCTTAGACACTTACAATATTGTAGAAATGTATCATAAACTATAAAATGTCTAAATAAAATGCACTGCAAATCTCTGTCCAATTCAGCATTGGACCCCTATCCTTATTCACTATCAGCCTCCCGTGAGCCTCTCCACCTCAATGTCACCTCTTCTAAGACTCACAATCAAATGACCAAAAAGCAGACCAAGAGTGATGCTCTCAAAACATATATTTAGAGTCGCAACGTCTGTTGCGCAAGCACCGACCACACCACACACACCGGGCGATGCCCTAGCACGTATAGGTCACGAGGGGTTTAAACATGTGGCCCCCATTTTTCCTCGTGGCTCAGTATTAATCACAACAGCAACCTTGTGTAAAATAGTTCCCTCACACTTTGAACACAAGCTACAAAGATGTCTGCTATGTATCACCATTTTAAAATACACACAATTTAATTTAATATCTATAAATTGATTTTTAACATAAAATATTACAATAATTGTGATTTTGTACATTGAATAACGTATGGCAGCAGACAGCTGTATAACAGTTTATTATAACCCAAAATAATATTTTATAATCATTTTAGTTGTGAATAAAAAAACAATATTTTACTAAAATAGGATTTTACTTTATTTTACATTAATAAATCATTAAAAAATTACTTTTGCTTACTAAAGAACATTATTACAGATATTAAAAATAATTTAAAGCCTTACACAAAACAATTCATAAGTCAAATTAAGAGATGTCGGACATTGGGTTCAGATTCAAATTTTATCAAGGTCAGGGAGACCATCTCCTCACAGTGTCGTTATACACTACTTAACCCACAGGCCATGACTCCTGGACCAGAGTCTGCTATTATACACGATTTTACCAATAAGCCATGACTCCTGAACCAGAACCTGCTATTATACACTGCCTAATAGGCCACGACTCCTGAACCAGTACATGCTATTATACACTACTTGACTAATGTTCCATGACTCCTGGATTAGAACCTTTTATTATACACTTCTTAACCAACAAGCCATGACTCCTTGACAAGAACTTGCTATTATACACCGCTTGACTAATGGGCCATATCTTCTGGACCAGAACTTCTTATTATACACCGTACTTCTCGACTTTTACGATTCTTCTTTCATTTTTATGGAAAATATGTAAGTCTGGTGATTTTAGGGTACAAGTTTTTGCTATCTCAATATTTCAAAAGTGGCCACACTGCATAAGTCATGTGTATTGAAACAAGGGCTGTAAGTACCTAAATATATGGTATGTATTATTTACATTTGAACAATTTACCATGTAATAAAGTAGTGCACAATACGATAGTTTTGGAAACTTAACGTAATGTAATTCTGGTCATTACACCATTTTTATGGGTACAGAGCATAATGTTTTTGTGCTTGTGAGAAGAGTGGCTGAAGGTATCTATTGATTGCTGAATTGCCGATCTTGAATGAAAACAAGGTATTGTATACTTTTGTTTTTTGACACCAGAGGTAGACTTGAGTGAAAATAAAATGGCTTCTAAATGGATGGTTTTGGTATAGTTAGTAAGTAACATTATTAAAGAAACATGTTGTGAATTGAAAGTATAAGTCTTGAGAGTTGTTTATTTTACCGCAAAGTCTTGAGAGTTTTTTATTTTACCACAAATATTTAGGCTAATTCTGGTTTGTACAATGTGGCGTTTGTTTTTTAAAACACATGGTTGTTTACAACAAATTAGGTAGACAGAATCTATTAAATTATTTTGGCAAACGTTTTGCTGTCGCGCAGTAATGCCGAGTTGAGTCTGAATACATATTTAATGTAGTTAAAGAAAAATGTAATTAAATTTAGGAATATCAGTTAACAGTAAAACAGTTCAAATTTTCATCAACACCATTTCTTCATATGCTTCTGCAATACATGCTACTGTCAAAAGTTTTAAAAAGGATTAAAACAAGCGACTTAACAATATTTGCTACATAAGTCAAGAAAAGTTAAAAAGATTTCAAAAGTATGGTTTTGCTATGATGTTAATGCAAATATAGCTACCTCTAACTATAATTTAAATAAAATTATTCATAGTGAGCAGTAATGAATGCATGCACTACACATGGAATGCTATGACTGGTTTAAACACTATTTTAGGGCCTCTTAAAATAATACTGATAGAAAGCTTCAGAGCTTGGCAGATATGATACATTACTTGACCAACATGCTACACTGCTTGATCGATGGACCATGACTTTTGAATCAAAACTATGTGACCCAGAAACTGCTATTATACCATACTTGACCAATGGGCCATGATTCTTGGACCAGAACCTGCTATTGTACATTACTTGACCTTCAGGCATGACTCCTGGTATAGAACCTGCTATTATACACTATTTGACCAACCGTCCACAACTCCTGGACCAGAACTTGCTGTTAAACACTACTTTACCAACATTCCATGACTACTAGACCAGAACCTTCTATTCTAAACTCCTTGACAAATGAGCAACAAATCCTGTACCAGAAAATGCTATTATACTCTACTTTACCAGTGAACTGAATTAAAATTTTAATAGGATCTCCAGCACCTACAAGGATTATGAAAAATGTAACCTAAAAAATGAAGAACACAGTATATGGATGAGAAACATGATAATGTAAATAAGCACATTGTAATGTTACGAGATATGCCAGGTATGACAATCAAACACTAGCTCGCCTAGCTCAGTTGGGTATGAACACTGAGACTCAAGTTTATAAAGGTGCCAAAATAAATAATTGGACGAACTGGAAATATAGTTCAACTGGATTTAATTAAACTTTGCCCTTCAGTTACAACAGCGGCACAGAAAGATAATGCAGTTCAATTACAGCAACGGCATAAACAAATGCTTTACAGCAAACAAGCAGGAACTAGATGAGAATCACTGTATCGATAATTCTGCAGTCTGAAATACTCGAATCGCAAAGCTTTTTGGGAAGATGGGAGAGAAAGTAAACACACTACCGGCGTCCTTAATGTTATATTCCTCACACCGACAGAAATAATTTAGTATGTTTAGGTTATCCCAAAATATGAAAAAGAAAAATTGTAGGTGCTGCCGGTGGGACAGTTGTGACTAACATACTTTTCAAATGTCCATCTTGAAGTGGGCTGCCTAGCACTGGGTTAACTGACTAGCACTACTCTGGGTCACTATTACGAGCACTAACACTACATTGCTAGAAATGGCTTAAACTGGGGCACGAGGGAGGCCATGCCTACTATAAGTATCTTCTCAAAGCTTTATTGCACCACTGAAAACTGCCCAATCAGGGTGTCACATCTAAAAATAGCACACACACCCTTCGCAACACAGGCGTGTATCTCATCATGTTGCCACAGCGCAACCCTTATCATCCTGCCTCTGCTCTTTCACCTTAAGATGATCAATGCTTCTGTCAAACGACTTGAACTGAAATTATAAACTTTGATAATCAAAAATATATCAAATAAATAAAAGTTTTATGTGAGCAAAAAGTAATATATTCACTGAAAATTGTAGCATTGAGTTATATGGCTGTAATTTTGTAACTGATGATCAGTTTTAGAAGTTGTGTGTGTGTGTTATTACAACTTTTGTTTACTGAACAGCGGGTAAGAATGTTCGGTAAGCACGTGATCTCACAGCGAAGCGAGCTGTCCGTGCCAGCTGTTGGTGGACATAATAACCTAAGTTCAACGTAGGCACATAATCCAACTTCCCTACCCTCTTTAACAAGACAATTGTAAATGTGAGCAATACCATAAGCCTACAACAGGAAGTCTTCGAGCCATTTGAAATTTAGGTACAGATACCATAAGATATGTTAAAGTGCTCTTGGTAAAAGGATAGCATAGTATAATTTATGAATTATTTAGTTGAATGACGTGAGACTGGGAATTAAATTTGTATGAAATATTTTGTTACATGGTAAGCACAAAGTGTGAACACAAAGATTTTCACTTGTTTGGAACATTAACAAGATGATTTAGAATGAGGAAGGTATACAGAATTAATAACATTGCTCTTAAGTTATGTGTGGAGGTAAAAACACACCACCTTCTGAGAACTCACTCGAAAAAAAAAAATTTCCATATCAATCATGTTCACCAGGCAGGTAGGTAGATCTTTACATCTTGTAGACTATGAGGTCATTAGACAGAGAAAATGGCTCAGAGAAGGAACGGGGAAGGAATCGGTCACTGCCTTTAGTAAGGACTCATCCCAGCATTTGCCTGGAGTGATTTAAAGAAAACATGGTAAATATAAATCAGGATGGCTGAACCGGGACTCAAAACCGCGCCCTCTCGAATGTGAGTCCAGTGGTTTACCACAGCATCACTTCACTTAGTTCCAACAAATATGGACCAGGAAAACAGTAACTACTGGGTCCCATATGAGCAGACTTGAGTATCACATACAGCAGTGAGTGGAAATCTGCAGTAGCATGTTGATTTGATGCTGGAATCACAATAGCGCGACAGACGTGACGCGAATAGAATAATTGTCTAGCAAATCAGGATTGAGAGACATCTGTGATGTCAACGCGACAAAAATCTCCCGCGTGACAGGATTTCAGAATTAAAAATATTTCTCATTTACTTGCATCGTGGGTGCGAAAGGTCTGTAAATCGGTCTAACCGGCCATATTTTTGGTTCTAAAGTTTTACACGCACTCTTATTTACCACATTAATAAGCAAAGCAATTCATTTTTATAGGTAGATGCAATTACAGTTGTATTTTCATGCTCAAAGTACCAGCAGACATCTGAATAATTTCTGGGAAGTATAGCAAAATAAGAAAATAAAGAAAACATTAGACAAGAAACAATTCATAAATATTATTTTTAAATGTTGATCACAAGGCGGTAAAATCTAATGTTCACATTGACGCAAATTTTTGTTATGTCGCATCTGTCGCGCTATTGTGATCCGAACACTAAACACAATGCAAATGTGTAAAAAGTAGACATTGTCAGTTGATAGGAAAAGTTCTCTGGCATTAGTATGCTGAACCCCACACAGGAAAAATTAATTAAAAATAATATGANATAGGAAAAGTTCTCTGGCATTAGTATGCTGAACCCCACACAGGAAAAATTAATTAAAAATAATATGAGTGAAGGCGAGGTATACGCAGTAATTTTGCATTCTCCCTAGACTTTGCATCAACATGGTATAGGCCATTCACGGTTACTTCCAAATTTTATGAACTCCTGCAAGAGTTCTACTTTCAGTATATTTATCCAGCTCATGCAAACTAACAAGAGTATAGAAAATTACACCAAAGGGACAACGCACTGCATTAGTGTGCAATCAGTCAAATAACATTTTGCACTAGAACTATTTCTTATTGTTTTGATTAATATTAATTGAAAATGAAACACTATAATATATAGTTAAAATATAAGTAAAAGTTCAATTTAACCAAAAATACAATACTTTTATGTTAGTTTAAGTATAAAACGTTTGTGATGCACNATATAAGTAAAAGTTCAATTTAACCAAAAATACAATACTTTTATGTTAGTTTAAGTATAAAACGTTTGTGATGCACGACATTTACCAAACCACCAAGCACGTCATACATAGGGTAATTTTTCAGAGGTTTGATTAAAAAAGTGTGAAGAAACTGCGAATAGACTATACCATTAGTTTATGGATGGTGCACGAAGAGCCTTATATGATATTTTGTGTAAAGAGAGCCACATTTTTTCAGTAACAGGCCTTATGAATCACTGGCGGTGATGTGTACATATAGATGAAAACTGTTTCGCATAATGCAAATTTTAGACCATTGCTAAGTCAGTTTTATATGAGGCAAGAAATGGCCATTTATTCCCATCAACCTGGTATGCAGTTTTATTAGCAAGTTGAGGATGGGTTTCACTTAAACAAAATGCTGTCTAATCAAAGCATTCCGGACTCGTGCACCATCTCTGTGGTGGGCTCCTGCATTGGTGAGAGGATCCATTTTATCTGCGACACCAACAAAGAGCTCTTCCTAAAATGGTATTCTGGCCTAGAACATAAAAATNATATAAGTAAAAGTTCAATTTAACCAAAAATACAATACTTTTATGTTAGTTTAAGTATAAAACGTTTGTGATGCATGACATTTACCAAACCACCAAGCACGTCATACATAGGGTAATTTTTCAGAGGTTTGATTAAAAAAGTGTGAAGAAACTGCGAATAGACTATACCATTAGTTTATGGATGGTGCACGAAGAGCTTTATATGATATTTTGTGTAAAGAGAGCCACATTTTTTCAGTAACAGGCCTTATGAATCACTGGCGGTGATGTGTACATATAGATGAAAACTGTTNATGATATTTTGTGTAAAGAGAGCCACATTTTTTCAGTAACAGGCCTTATGAATCACTGGCGGTGATGTGTACATATAGATGAAAACTGTTTCGCATAATGCAAATTTTAGACCATTGCTAAGTCAGTTTTATATGAGGCAAGAAATGGCCATTTATTCCCATCAACCTGGTATGCAGTTTTATTAGCAAGTTGAGGATGGGTTTCACTTAAACAAAATGCTGTCTAATCAAAGCATTCAGGACTCGTGCACCATCTCTGTGGTGGGCTCCTGCATTGCTGAGAGGATCCATTTTATCTGCGACACCAACAAAGAGCTCTTCCTAAAATGGTATTCTGGCCTAGAACATAAAAATNTGAGAGGATCCATTTTATCTGCGACACCAACAAAGAGCTCTTCCTAAAATGGTATTCTGGCCTAGAACATAAAAATAAATATTACATATATTACAAAGCTTTGACTCTACACTCAGTTCACATGTTTCTTTATACAAGATACTTACCTCAATTGCTATGTTGTGCAAAACAGCGCAAGCATTAACAATTTTTGCTGCCTTCAGGGGTCTATAATGTAGCACCCTGTCTTTCAGGAGGCAGCGAAACTGTCCCTTCAGAATGCCATTGCATCGCTCCACACAGTTCCTGACCTGTGTTAAGCTTTCAGTGTAACGACGCTCTGGCGAGCCTGGAGGCGCGTCCAGCACTGGAGTCAGCAGCCATGGTTCAAGGGGGTAACCAGAATCCCCTAGAAACAAAGAAGTATGAAATCAGTGTATTAAGGGCAGAATTCAGTGTGCAAAGAGCAATATTTGAATTATGCATGACCTAAAATTTTACTAAGTATGGTTTTCCACTCATAGTGCCAAAAACAAATCTTACTTATTTCAAAAATGTGAAGTAAGATTTCACAAAGGCATTACTCAAAGTTCTGTACATTATTATTCCATAGTCTCATTTTCCAAAAAAAAAAATATATATTTATAAAAAATTGTAATCAAAGTCTTTATTATTTATTTATTTAAGTGGTTCATAAAGTCTGCGTTATTGCAACGTTAAGAAGTGATTATTTAAATTATGACTTGGTTACACAGTGTATAGGTCAATTTTAATACATAATATTTTGTTCAAAATTTCTGCCAGAAACTGACTTACTTTGGAAAATAACAACTCACAAAACTAGACTTGAAAATAAATACTCATTATATCATGAATTATTCTTTGTATGGAAGTGAAGTGCAAAGAATTTGAAATATTTATAGGTGAAGAATTTGAAGATGACCACAACATTTGTATACCAGCACTTAGATAGTTTTAATGTTACTCTTATTTGTTGTATGGTAGCGTTCATGTTTAACAAGTAAACAGCTGATAATTGAAAAGAAAAATAATTACAGAAAAAAAACTATAACACCTAAGAAAAGAGATGTATTTCAAAAATATTTACGTTAAATGTTTATTACATTGACCCAATCCCATTTTTCCACTTACCAAATAATTTGGCAAAGTAAAACACGTAACAGCCAATTTTTGTAATTTGTTTACCTATAAAGCTGACAAACAATATATTTAAAAAAAAAAGCATAGACTTGGTATACAAATCTGGGTCACTTTAATATTTCATTTTTAAAACTACCAACGAGAATGTGCCCAAAGCCAGCTAAGTTAGGATTCAATGTGTTCACGACACAAGTACTGAAATATTGGTTGCAATGCCACATGGCAGCACTATAGGTGAGCTTTCGAATGTCATGCATATGCCCTTAGTATTTACAACAAAATCTCGTAGTTGATGGTATTACAGAGCTACTTATTTTCATACTTCATCAAGTAAAGTTTGGCCCAAATAAGTAATATTTGTACAAGNAGAGCTACTTATTTTCATACTTCATCAAGTAAAGTTTGGCCCAAATAAGTAATATTTGTACAAGTACTACATGACATATAATTAAATTACTACAGTTGCTTTTGACTGTACATTTGCAGGTTAAATGAATGCAATGCCTTCTCATTGTATATATAACCATTGGGTTGAACTGTCCTCGAGTTATAGATTTTTTGGATGTGAAATACTGCTCTACAATCATTCCTTCATATAGTCTATTCTCTAGTAAGGTGTGAACTTCTTAATGCATAATCAAACTGTTTATATAGCTTTGTATTTATTTGTACTACATGTAATAATACAAAATACAGTAGATTACTATACTAGGCATATACTAACAAATACCTAACAACCAGGAAGATGGCCCATTACGGATGTAGTTCTCTTCCATGCTCCACTGTTCCTCCATACAAAGGCATCGTGTGTTGCTCCACCAAACCGTGCATTAACATTATTAATTTTCAAATCAGCATCGCAAACCTGGAGGAAAATTTTTTTAATAACATAAGGCTAATCCTTTCCAATTGCCATAATTACGGTTTATCATATAAGGCTTACCAGCTGCACATTGAGCGAGTGAACACCTTTCCTGTTGACGAACAGGTTTTCAAGCTTCACAGGTGGTGCAACAATCTGTATATGTGTGCAGTCAATCACTCCCACAACTACTGGGAAGTTGTAGGTCTGTATACACCTGCAGGAACAGAACATTATGTACTACGTAATGAAAATCATTACAGTTCAGTAATTATTGAAATGTTATTCAGGAGTGGTGTCTGAAGTGTAAAGGCAATCAAAATTTGTGTGCGAAGATGCTCTGAATAAGTTCAGTGGTCTAATGGAATATATCTTATTTTAATACATTTTTGTGTGAACATGTTTTTTTTATTGGTTATTTAAGTGTAGATAGTAGGGTCCCATTATTTCCACGCACACATAAGTGTATTTCATTAAAAGTGTGTTGTGCTACATTTAAAAAATGTTAAAATTAAAACACATTTTGTTATAAATGCAAATTGCTTCATGATGACAAATGCATCATTGTGCAATCATAGAAGTGAGGTTTGCAATTTGTGGACAGACTCATGGCCATGTGTATGACAAGTGTTTCTCCAAGTGCAACATTCAACGTGTATTTACACTTATTGGGTAATTGATAGGTAAATAATACTATGATTTCATAAAAATCAAACTGTTTCATAAAAGGGTTAAATACAATTTTAAAATTTTATGTTAATTGTTGTGATTTATAAAAAAGTTTTAATGATAGGTTGAATGATTTAAAACATTAGGCTACATAACTCCTAGCTACAATAAAATAATTTTCATAATTATGTTTAAGGGAGCGTTCAAGTATTACGTAACGCAGTTTTTGAAGATTTTTGACCCCCCCTCCCCCCCTGTAACGCGCCGTCACGTTTCCCTGTACCCCCCCACCCCCC
>NQII01000110.1:646514-676260 GCA_002778355.1 Clitarchus hookeri
TACTTGAACGCTCCCTAATATTAATAATTTAACATTCTTTATACTCTAAACACAAAACTATGAATTAATGGGGTTTTTTTTGCAGGAATTCTTTTATTCCCTCCAATATAGGTTACATAATTTGAGTGCAAGAAGTGGCAAATATTCTTGTTACAATTATACATATGAATTTAGTATGTGTGCAATTTATATACTTTTTATGAGAGCAAGTTTCCAAATTAGTGGCATTCTCATGCTAAACTCATGCCAAACTTGTCAAGTAGCAGCCATTCATTTCAGAATTAGGTTTCTCAGATATATAAAAAAATGTTCAAGGAAATGACACAAATGAATAACAAATAGTTCTTAAAAAAAACTTTGATACTAATACACTTTTATGGTAAGCCAATTTAGTTACCTTACAATTTATAAAATATGATAAATATAGGTATAATGCTTCATTCATGCATTCTTCTTTATTGGTGTTATAGTTTTCGTTTTGTAGTTGTTTTTCTCTTCAAATATCAAGACAATCCATGTCTTCAGCATTATGACGTGAAATTAAAGTTTTGTTCTGTTGGCGATTTTACCTTATGAGTACCATGATATGTACAGTCTAGGGATGGGTCGGATTGGTTCTTGNGTTTTGTTCTGTTGGCGATTTTACCTTATGAGTACCATGATATGTACAGTCTAGGGATGGGTCGGATTGGTTCTTGGGTTCCAATTTATACCGGTTCTTGAGGTTTGACTCGGAACCGGTTTTAGGTTAACAAAAACTACTCGGTTCTCGTTTCTAAAAAGCAATAAATTTACTGCAAAACTCCGTTCTTACAAAAATAACTGTCTTCTGTATAGCACTCCCTTTTCCCCAAAAATAAAGGAAAAAAATTCTGGGGTGCCAGCCATACATAAAAAAAAAATTAAGGAGTGGTAGTCATGCCTGCCCCTGTAAGCAACACTGCTAGCCAATCAATACATTTCTCCACGCCTTCTTTGTTTCCTTGTAAGGCAGAAAATAACCATGAGTAAAGGGGTGGAGAAGGGAAGAAGCCACTTTTTTTTTAAGGTGTGGCATTCCAACACAGCAAAAAAAACCAGCAAGTCACTGCATAAAAGAAGCAAAAAAAAAGGAAGCCGCCCTGTCACTGTAAAAGATGCAAAAAGAAAAAGGAAACTGGCTGGTAAAAGAAGCAAAAAAAAATGAAGCAGGCAGCCCACTGGAGTTGTTGACATTCTTTTAATGACCATATGTTAAGTCACCCACAATGTTTTGGCTTTCAGAGCCACTGCGGGTTATTTAGTTAAAGTATTTTCCAAACATATCACAATCACCACCTATTAATGTAAAAAAAAAAAGAATAATTTGTTACATATTTACTAACCTTAAATAAATTTAATACAAGTTTATCTGTATACATTAAATCTTATCTTCACACTTTGTTATTGTTCTATTCTTCGGTAGGTTAAATAAAACATTTAATGGATTTTACCTGCATTGGTTGAATGAAGTTGCAAGCAAAATGCAAGTATTCAAAATGGAACCGAATACTGGAACCAATATTTAAATTGTAGAATCGGTACCGGAATCGGAATCGATATGTTTTGTTATTTGACCCATCCCTAGCACAGTCCTCTCACTATAGTGCGTCAGGAATGCAGGCGGAATATAAATCTGTAGCATTAGCTTGCAACAACTTACTAGTTACACATTAACACAAATTATTCACATTGTAATTGTGTAATAGTGACAAAAGTAAACCAATATGCTTGCTAACCTGTGTTTGACTGCTGCTTGGTCTCTCTCAACAGGGAATTTAATGTAGTGATCCATGAGTATCTCATTAATTGCCTCGCTGACCTGAGTAACACATCTGCTTACAGAAGGCTGCCTGAGACCTAGTAAAAAATTCTGCCCAACAGATAACTGATAGCTACCTGAGGCAAAAACTCTAAGAGCAGCCAATACCTGTATAAAGTGAATATGACAGATATTGTCATGCAAGAATAAACATAGCACCCATGTGAAAACCTACTTAGATAACACTAGCACTTAAAAAAAAAAAAAAAAAAATTTTGGTACTAGGTATTCCAAAGTTAACTTGCACTATGATGCAATATAACTGTGGTTATTAATATTAGATCCAATAGCCTAATAACATTTTGTCAACAGAATTGCAATATTTTGTGGCAACAAAACCTCGCTTCACTTGAGAGTTTTAAATCTGGGACTGAGAATAAAATTATGCAATTTTATCTTTTTTAACGTAAAGTAACCACTATTGGCTTACTGTTACACTAGAGTACTTTACAACATATTCAACATAACATACATGTTTTTTTACATCTTTATTTTTAATAAAAGAGGAAATATAATAGGCATAGTTAAAATGAGTGTGTGTGGTGCAACGAGATGCACAGTAGCCGCTCTCTATGACCCAATATTGGACTGCTTTTCTACCACTAGCCCTATCACAAACAATGTGGATAGGGTATGAGGTTAGAACATTATTTACGTAAACAAGTGGAGATGTTTGTTTACTACCTCTAAACAATCTTTAAAGAAATTATATGAAATACAGTTAGGTAAAAGAAACTTATTCAAATAAAAGGTTGTCTTTTGAAAATTCAAATGTAGTCTAAACAAACACATTCGTTAATGTTGACCATGTGATTTTGAAAGTATAATTGGCCTGGAGTTGGTCAATGTTGGGTATATACTTGAATGTACCTTAATTAAAGACAATGTGTAACAATATCGTAAGAGCACATCACTATGTAAACAGTGTTTTAACCTCAATTGGGTAAGAGTTTTAGACAGTTGTTAGTAACAAGCTGTTCACTGTTAGAAAACGAAATCTGTTACGTCATGGTAGACATGCGCACTCGTTTCACTCAATTTTCACTCTACGATTAAAACATCACTACACTAACATAACCTCCTTTAATTTGCATAGGTACTAAAACTTAAGTGTTAAAATACAAGTTTGTGGGTTAAAAATTCTGAACTCGACCTCACTCTTTAAAAAATATGTACGTTATGTAAGAACTCACCTTCTTTTCAACCGAAAGCCCGTTTAATTAATTTCTTTGCAGTGGTTCACCGATGTCGTTGCACAGCTGCGTTGCGACCGCCCTCAAAAAACAAAATATTTTAATAAATGCTCCGTCCTCCATGTCGAAGGGGTTGTTGTTATCCCGCAAAAGCTTCCTCTCCCGCCGCATTTGCAGAATCTGTAATAATTACCTATATGATTAATTTATTTTCTCTTAACATTTAAATGGATTCTTAATGAGTTTTTGTGAGAGAAATACAGGACTGGATTTTTTGATAGTTACATTACATGCTACAGGAGATCTAAAATAATCAATATTTCACAGTGTTGGGTTATTGTTTCTTAAAATGGACAAACCAGGTCTTAAAAGGTGCTTGAATGTGTCTTTGTACGATAAGTTTGTTGTCTGATCCTCGTCAGATACAACTCAGCCTTAGGGTGTGAAAAAAAAAGTGTGTTGATGCACTCTTTCTTCTCAGAAGCATAAGGAACTGTGGTATTCATTTCCATTCTGTCTATTTTTCTCTCTCTGTTCATTTACTAATTTCTTCCCTTTCCAACTTAAGTAATATAGTTCTCATTAGTGTATTTCATTTGGCATCCTTTTATCTGAAACCATTCTATTTATTATCCATCAGTCTTTAGCTTTTCAGCTTGTAGAATTTATTGACACTTATTGTGAATGTTTCTGCTGGTTTTAAATGTACATTTATGTTTAAGTTTATAAACTGTCCTTGAGGTGAGTGCATGAGCTAGTCTCAGTTAACATCTTATATGAGCTGCATGCTGTCTCTATCTTCATCATTAAATCGTCAATTAATGAACTTGTAAACTGTCACTAGACATTATTTTTATTTATTTTATTTATTTGATGTTTTGAGTGCCCCCGAACAGTACGAGGGGAATACTAGATAACCAGGAAAGGCAAAAATAATCAGCCATGGCCTGTATGAAAGAAATACCCCACCATTCACCTGGAGTGATTTCAGAAAACCAAGAAAAACCCAAATCAGGATGGCCGACCCTATGTTGGAGGAATGTGGTACGCATAGAACTTTATCAGTTGTTACTCAAGCGTTAGGTTGTCTCAGCTCATATACACCTGTGTACCCTCCTTGCAAACCACAGTCATGTCACGCCTGTGTTGTCAATGCTGCTGAGTTGATTAGGTGCCAGTGAGACTGCTGGACGTGTGCACAGGTGGACCCGCTGGTGTCGCTGATGATGGTGGAGAAGGTCCCGGACAGCACATACGAGATGGTGGGTGGACTCGACAAGCAGATCAAGGAGATCAAGGAAGTGATAGAGCTTCCCGTCAAGCACCCGGAGCTCTTTGACGCACTCGGCATCGCTCAGCCCAAGGGTGTGCTTCTGTACGGGCCTCCGGGCACGGGTACGTCCACCACACATGCTGCCCGCTCACTTTCTTCCTCAGCCACACTGTGCACACGTTAACACTGCCACACATCAGTCACGTGTCTCTCAAACTGTTAGAGACACAGATGTCATTCTTCTGCCTGTTTTTACTCTAATGTGTACAAAATAAAAAAGAAGCCAAACTTAGGTGCCACTAGTGTAAACATTGTACTTGTTAAGATATTGAGCGACTTTTTCTTATTCACTGCCACCATTACATTAAGAACTGCTGTTGGTGTTTGTATTAAAACACTGTATTCATTCAAGTATATTTCCTGCTTGCGTATAGTTCTTCCCATTTAAAAAATATTTGTAACTGAAACTTGCATGTGTTTGAAATCTTGTTTGTCATAAAAATAATTAATAAATAAACTATATTTCAAACACATGCAAGTTTCAGTTACTTGTGCAATTGTTTCACAGTTTGAGATGTGGCACATGGCATTGGTGACTCGTAAGTACGTAAGAAATGTAGAACGGAATGCAGTGTTACTTGTCCTGAGGTAACTTGGCTCATAGGCGTCAACTTGTGTTTCCAGAAAGGGGCCGAGTCTCAGACTTTCTGTGGCAGTGTACTTGTTCATTTAAATCCTCTCTCTCTCTATCTATCTTCTCTGTATCAGACTATTTGCTTCATTTTTGTGCATAAGGTTATGCTGTGTGAAGGGTTGCCCCACCCCTCTTCCACATTATGCTCTGCACCTATGCACTGGGCGGCAGCATATACAACACTGTGGTGTCTACCCTGCAAGTCATCGAAATTGTAAAATTTTCCAGTCCCTATTTATTGGGTGCTAATGAACAAAAATTAGGACAGTTTCCAATGACAGCTCCTTGGGTACAGTAAAGTGTTTGTGGAACCATTACTTTTACCTCTTGCTGATAAGCAGCTGGCTGTGGACAGGATGGTGGTGTCACTGATATGACCTTGAAGGGAGCAGAGTAGACAACTGGCTCTTGGAAGGGGAGGTGGCTTGCAGGAGAGCCCACGTTAGAGGCACGTGATGGGTGTATGGATGGTTATTGTAGAGTGAGATGATGAAGTAGAGGTAATGAGGAAAGTTTTGTGAATTCAAGTTACAAGTTGTGGAAATTACAGAGGAGAATGGGAAATGTGCAGTCACAAATTAATTTTATATTGATGCTAAAAATTTGTGAAACTGATGCATACCAAAAGAAAAGTGCTCTGAAGGAGTGTCATGCCAGCGTAAGTGGGGTATTCAGTGAAAACAGAAATGCTGCAGTTAGAAGGGAAGAGGTTGTAACATTTCAGTGGAAGTCAGATATGCAGAAATTCAAAGTTTATAAAGATTTTATTTTCCTATTCTTCTCCAACAAATTTAATTGATATTATTCAATTCTTCTTAAACAAAAATAATCAATACTATTTGTTCATCTTCTTACAATAAAATCAATTAATCTCTCTCACTTTTACATTTATAATACTTACAATTCAACTTCAAAACATCTTTGCAGCAATTAACTCATTTAATTAAACATCTTATTAATCATTATTCCAATTTCTTTTTAACACACACGTACATTTTTTGCTGTGGTGGTATTCTTTCTGTTATAAAAATAAGTTCAATTTTATTTCTGCCTTATCCTCCAATTGGCTGTCGTCTGACCATCTCACATCTCTTCGCCAACCAGTAATGGCGAGATGAAAGAAAACTAGTATATTTTCTTTCATGCATTTGGTTAATAAACCTTTAATATTTCCTACCCTCTAGGGAATAAATAAATAAATAATAACAAACAAAATTATAATACTGAATATTGTCTAGAAGCAAATGAAATATACTTACTTATGATCTCTATTTCAATAAACTATTAAAATAACCAAATTTTATACTGTATTCTGTTTAACTCCTTTAATAAAGTTGAATTTTGAAATTATATTAAATAAATTGGCAACATAATCAAATACCCTGTAATCATATATAATGTTAATATCTGTGACTAACGTTAAATATAACCCCTGAAAACCTGCAACGTTACAAGGTTTGAAATAAATGGTAATATGCCCACATGAAAATTCAAAACAAGCCACAGTTGGTTTTATCAGCCCAAAGCTAGTAGTATCGCATGTCGCTGAATATGTCAAGATTGTGTGGACTACCCACTGACCTTGACTGCATCCATCCACCCACAGTAAACATACAGGCAGATGCATGCATGCAACTCAGGGGTTTATTTTATTTGAAAAGTGGGTACAGAACCACGAACCTGTTGTAACTCTGTATTGAAGTGTTTCATTGGTTCAGTGTAGAGGGAAATAACAGAAAATAACAGCAGTAAAATCAACCATTTTTAATAAACTTTATTAAAAGATTTACCTTTATACAAACAGTCTTTAACAAGTATATCATGTGTGAATTTGATATTAGATACAGTATATGTATTTGAAAATGGCTTCTGCATGCAGTATGGAGTTCAGTTGGGAAACATTTTTTTCACGATTGGAATGTGTTTGGGATATTGCAATATAAGGTCAGAACTTAATAATTTTTTAAATTTTTTCTGAGTGTCTTTTTCTTTTTAATGCAGTGAGTGTACCTGGGTACATTCATTTTGCAAATTTACACATGTGCATGCACAAAGAAAAACACACACACTTAATTTTCTCTATTCTTCTCTCTCACTGGTGGAAAACAATAGACAGTATGTCTACCCACAGGGAAAACAGAAAAGTCAGGGAATTTCATGAGGCAGGGGAAAGGCAGGGAATATTATCTTGGGTCAGGGAAAATGAAAATAATTTGCTACTCTCAAAAGTTGTTAGTTGTGTCAATACAGGATAATGCAATTAAAAGCATATGCGAGTTAGAATTTCAATTTTTAAGTTTGTGAACTGATAATAATACATTTTTGCCAAGTCACATAGGGCCTATAGTACAAAATAAATTATTTTTGTGTTAAGTAAATAGCGTATATCATGAGAAATATAAATGGGTGGAATAAAATGTTGGCCCTGCTTGCTTTGTGTGTTGTAGTGTAATTTAATTCTGCTTCACTGATAGCATATTTGTTCTGTCAGCAGTGGAAAAACATGGTATTGGTAGGTTTCTGTCCTCAAAATAGGTCAGGGAAAATGGTAAGATTCTCCTGGAAAACAGGGAAAAGTCAGGGAACTCCAAAATGGAATTTCAGTAAACATTCTGTATATAAATCATATTTTCTATTTCAGTTTGTTTTATATATCAGAAAATATATCACGCCTTCACAAATAAGTACGTAATATTGAAAGGGAAGGGCCTAGGTAAAATATGTTTGGAAGTTTTTAATAAGGGAGGGAGGGTCAACGCCCCAGTATAACAAAGCTGAGAACTATGTTATAATGTTAAGAGTTTTTAGACTGTATTGATTAGTTCTGATCAGTAAACCAGACAGCTGGGCACACTTGCATATTGGAGGTGAGACATAGAGCATTGCATTGTGGTCGCCAGGCAAGACGCTGTTGGCCCGTGCAGTCGCACACCACACCGAGTGCACCTTCATCAGAGTGTCCGGCTCCGAGCTCGTCCAGAAGTTCATAGGCGAGGGCTCACGCATGGTGCGAGAGCTCTTCGTCATGGCCAGGTAATATACATTACTACCTTGTATCAACTATAACCTCTATCTCTCTCTGCCATCATCCAACCAGCAACACCTTGGATATAACACACACAGCTTGTTAACTCGTGTTGTAGATGTGTGTGACCGGCGTTTGGCAGTTGCTTCCATCCCAGTTGTGCTGTGTACCCCAACTTCTCTACCTCCATATAGTGGACCACTTTATAACAGAAACCTTTATCTAACAAAATTTTTGTTTTGTGTTGTCAAATTCGTATGTGATACAAGTCAATTTCTACAGTTTATAATAAACTATTTTTTTTTCTTCTCCACAAAACCCCTTTACAACAAATACACTAAAAAGCCTCATTATGTTTAATTTCCTTTTATATTTCTCCATTCTTACACAACTCTATTTAAAACTTAAAAAAAAAAAACCTTCATTTTTGCAAATTATATAAAACAAAAATAGTACTCTGTGATTTAGAAGTCCCTCTGGGGTTTCATAAGTTTATTGTAAAAATATTATTGCTCATACAGCAAAAATATGCATACCGGTACATTCAGAATCTCTCAAAGTGTTCATGCACCCTACAGGTGTTAAATATGTGCGCTCGTAGTGACGCGGCAGATATCAATCCTGTAATAAAGTTCCTGCCACACCCGTCCCAACGTGTTATGGTCGATACAAGTAACTGCACGCATGATCCTTTCTTGCAGTTATGCTAAGTCATTTGGCAAAGGGGGCACGAACACACAACCTTTGATGTAACCCTATATGAAAAAATCACATGGGGTTAAGTTGGGTGAGCGGAGGCCAGAGAAGACGAGGAGTCATCTGGTGAAGCACGCCCAATCCAATGACCAGGAAATTCAGCATTAAAGTAAGCATGAACTTCCTTATTGAAATGTGGAGCAGCCCCATCTTGTTGCAAAATGAAGTCCTCCCTGTCTTCCTGTGATTGTGGCATTAGCTACAGTTGCAACATGTCCAGGAACAGTTCGCTCTGCAAAAAACAATGGTCCATAGACTTTTGACGAAAAAACAGCACAAAACACATTCACGTTAGGGGAATCACAGATGTGTTGTACTTCTTCACGAGGCTTTTCCATGCCCCAAACGTGTAAATTGCAACTTCAGTTTTCGAACAAATTAAATGTGTCCTTGTCACTAAAAATCACTTTCTCCGCAAAACCATTTTCTTCTAGCTGCATTCGGAAATCCATACAGAATTGAAAACAAATATTGTGATCTTGGGGACTCAGTTTCTGCAACTGCGTTACCCGGAATGGTTTCATGTGAAGAAGTTTGTATAGAATACGCCACATAGTTAGCTGCATCTGCAATTGTGGACTTGTGCAACGTGTCGACTTTCAAGGGCTCGCAGCGAATGTTTCTCGCACACGGTTTACCGTTTCAACAGACAGTCCTGGCCGACCGGTTGGTTTTGCGCCGCACACACATCCCGTGTCCAAGAACCTGTTGTAACCATGCATGCAATGTCTTTTCTGTAGGTGCATCTGTTTGGTATTTCATTTGAAATTTCCTTTGAACCATCACAACTGACTCACATTTAGGAAATTATATGATACAGTAAGCTTTTTGTTTACTTGTGAAGGCCATTTTTGCGTTACTACCACAGCTGCCCTCTAGCAGCTAAATTTACATTTTTGGGATGGCACAGATTACAAATAAAAACTTGGAGAGATTCTGCATGTACTGGTATGGGTATTTTTGCTGTATGTCTCGTAGTTTTTTTGACAGTAAACNTACAGTAAACCTGCGTAACGGTGGAGGTAATTATGAATCACTGTGTATACAAAAGCCATTATGTTATTTTTAATGCCATGGAAGTTGTTAATTGTTTTGCATCCTCTGTAGCAAGTACTTTATTAATCGTAAGAGTTTTTGATCATTGAGATTGATAAATAAAATTTATGATTCTTGCAAATTGTTTGTTTATATAATAGTTGATCTAAACAAAATCAGTGATGTTGTAACGTTCGGCACTTGTTACCTGGCCGAATGTTTACGTTGCCTCGGCTTGCTCAACGGTGGAAACACAAGACTCAGTACATGGGCGCTGATAAATTAAAAAAAGAAGAAGTTCCAGAGTATTTTGTTATATACACGTTTATTTAACTATTGAAGTTTCACAGTTCACATACCAATTGCCGGTTTGCAGAGTACGAACCTCTCGCAGATAAATATAAAAGTACAGACACAGCGCCACCGTAGTTTACAGGTTATTAATGTCTCCAAATTTGCATCAAAATAACTATAATGCTGCTACCTCCCACACCGGCGGAAAAATAAAATAATAAAGTCTTGTGGCCGATGTGGGGGTTTAGCGTTGCGCCCGAAAGCGACCTAAGCGATCATTGTACCTGACCTGCCCTCACGGGCGACTTGAAGTGAAGTAACTGCTTCCTACGACTGACGAAACTGCTCGAACGGCCCTCGCCGCCGACTGACTACTGCTTGGAGGGCGACAGACAGGCACGTCTTTTGTTCTGCGTCTTGCCCCCCTCTTCTGAGATAAGCGCCTGGCCACGCACGCTCTCCACAACGTTATCGTAACTGACTGTGCCGTCAACAGAAACGAACCTCTCGTACAATAAAACTTAATGACGCAGCCTGAAAGTTTCTATTAAATGCTGATGCTTAACAAAAAACTGAAAACAACTGACGTTCGAAACAAAACGGTAAACGGACTCCTGATAAAACGTAAACAGCAGATGTCCGCCCGATAACGTACAAAAGCACACGTCTGCCGGATAAACAAACTATAGCACACATCTGCTCGACAAACAAACTACTACGGGAAATGAGCCACCACGGCTTTAAACTTCAAACCAGATAAAAATATTACGAAGCTTGTCAAAGCTTCAAACACACGAAAGAATTTTACACCCGTGTCCCGAAAAATTAAGAATATTGCATCATTACAATGTATTTTTTCAATACAAATAGTGTTATATATTTTAATATTGGTTACAGAGATTTACTGTACATATGCTCAAAGAAAATTAATTTTTAAAATAACTAATAAATAATAATTTTGAAAGTTTAAGTGGCTTCTAATGTAAGGAAACAAACGCCTATTCAAAAATATTGATCGTAATTTATTACTATGCGAGCAAAAATATTGACCTCAAAATTTTTAACATGTAAAAAATAACACGAACCTCAATTTTTAAAATAAAAATTGGAATAAAATATTTGTTTACATTGAGGTAAATTACAGTAGTTATAAGTATATAGGGATGTACAATTCCTTCTTCGGTTTCTCGGTTCAGAAAGGAACAAACAAAACCGAAACCAACTGTTTGTTTAGGCTCAGTTCCGTAAGATAAACAAGTAACCTAACCTCCTTCATAAATGAAAAACACTATTAATACCATAGCATATTTTCCCAGTAGTTATTTTGCAATATAGTAACACCTTTACTTGCATAATCCCGTACTTACAAATTAAAATGAGGTTGTTTCAAAAACACTGAAGTTATCAAGTCAAAAAGGTAGCAAACATCTGTGTACTTTGCAATAAAATTGTTTTCATTATCAAGAAATTCTACAATAACTGCAAATTTTGTCAGCTTTATATTTTGAAGGGCAAAAATTAAAAGATACTGCTAAATTACATGCCCAAATAATTTGTGGAGGATTATGTTTTTCTTGTATACCAAAGGAAAAATGTGGGGGGGTCAAGTTATTTTCAAAGTCTTTGGTCGAATGAATACAGTGTATTGAATCAAGTAACAGTCATTCCATAGGTCTGAGTTTCTGTTGCTTAATATGGAACACAATCACTCTAGTCTGTCTCACGAACGAGTGCACTTATTTTGTATTGACAGTTGTGAAAGTAGACTTGTGTGCAGTTATTTCCATGGCAAAATATTTTCTGTTGATATACTGGTTAAGTTGACAGTAAGCTGAGTGTGTTTATGTAACATCTGTGGTGGAGGAGACACTGCTGTATCCATGGAAACAACTGTAAACAGGACTGCCTTCAGAAGTGTCAAAAAAGTGCACCTGTTCATGAGATAGTAGTATATTATTGTGTTTTGTTTTCTCCACCTACCTGAAGTTTCCACGTCTGGGGCAGAAAAGTGTGAGAGCAATAAGGGCTAACTACACTGCCATGTGCTTCAAGTGTGTAATTGTCACTAAACACAAGACTCTGAACCAATGTCAAGCAATACTCAGGGTACACATTTTTAAATATACAGCGGATTCTCGGAAATTCGTTTTTCAGTGCACCAACAAAAAAGAGCTAAGTATATGGCAAAGCAATGAATGCGAACTTGGATTTTAGACCTGAGAAATATTGTATATATCCTCATAATGTATGTTTGTGTGAACCAACAGTCTAAAGATATCATTAAAAACAACTTTATGTCAATTTATGATTAAATATTCACATAAAAATTTCAGTTGAGGAAATTGAGCAAAATTTAATTTTAATTTATTTTAATGTTTTTATTTAATGTTTGTTTATTGGCCAAGCCATGTTCAATCCCCTGGTTAAAATTTTCACAACTGATCTATTGGCCACAATGTTTACCAATCATTACTTGTCGAGCTGTTTTCAAACCTTTACGATTTTAATCAAACCCACAACCAATATTTTCCGATAATAATCACACGTGTCAAAGTACCGCCATGGCTATAACCTTATTCCAAATTCCTTTTCCAATAACATCATCATAGATTGTTGGATACAATGTCAGAGATTGTGTGATCGTTCTCATTGTCGCCAACATACGATTGCAGTAAAGATGTCAGAATAAGAAGAATAAGGGTAGTCAGTAGAGCACGAAAAACTGTTTTGAGATGTAAACAATACTATAGATAGCACCAGTTGTCGATTATCATCATTGTTTTGCATTCACGTAGTGTTCAAAAATAACTGATGCACACAATCTTTGGCGAATGTACCGTAGGTTTTGAACAGACGTTACGGGAAAACAAACGATTGGCAATCTTGGCATGCGATCAGCAATTTGCATTGTTTATACGGAAATAAATAAACTGGAAATACGGTAAAACGTAAATAACAGGAATGAATAATTGAAAATCCACTGTATTTTATAAAAGCATAAATCTTATTTGCCTTCAGTGAAGTATTAATAATGAATATGGAAAACATTTTCTTAAGTGTAAGAAATTATTTTACGAAAGTTAGGGTCATACCCAAAATGGTATTAAACAAATTTTTATTTAAAAAAAAATTTATACTAATTTTTTTTATTGTAAATTATTTACACAAGTGATAGCTGTGTAAAGTTGTGGAGATATATTACTGGTTAAATGCAGCTTATTTGTTTTTTCCCACTTGCTCAGAATGCGACGTCCTGGCAGTGTTGTTCTCGCAAGTAAAGTGTACCATGTTACAGGGAACATGCGCCATCCATCATTTTCATGGATGAGATAGACTCAATAGGGTCGTCCCGCATCGAGTCGGGGAGCGGTGGCGACTCAGAGGTGCAGCGGACCATGTTGGAGCTCTTGAACCAGCTGGACGGCTTTGAAGCCACCAAGAACATCAAAGTACGTGATGCACTGTCCAATCACTTAACTTAAATTAAACGATAGGCTGGGATTGTTTTACAAAGGTTGTTTTCAGAATTGCTTAGCAAACAGTAAACTTGCAATGCAGTGCAACCTCGCTGATAGAAACATCTTTAATACAAAGTTTTCATTAATACAGAACTGTTTTCTTCCTCCTTGGAGTTAGATACTGAATTAAACCAAGCACAGAATTTCTTGGCCGCTTGAGGACAGTTGTTCAGTGGCGCTCCTCCCACAGGCTGACACCAGTAGCCTATCAAGGCTGTGCGTTGTTGCCTAGTTCGCTGTGTTACAGCGGCCATAGCAATTCAAGCAAAATGTTTCTCAGTTGTGCTTAAAAAATCATGAATGATTTCATTAAAATTAATTCGTTTTTGCAAGAGGCTCATTTTGCGGAACAAGTAGGGAAAATTCTGACTATATATCTTTATCCGTTTATGTTTTACACTGTTAGAGAATGTGCATGAATTCACCACTATTTTTTGAATAAAGAATATTGTTCATATACCATATTTCGTAAGTATAACTAAATGTTTCTGCCTTGCTTTATAAGCAAACAATAACAAAGTCTTGACTCTGGCTTAGTCAACACAGATAATTTATAGCACAACAGCTGTGTCTGATGTTTGCCGTAGCCCAGTGGCCAGTATTGCGACGGGCTTTGAACGATCCTCGTTGTTTTCATTTGCTTACGTGTAACGTTTTTGTTGAAATTGTGGTTATAAGTAAACCTTGTGCTAACATAAGTAGATGTAAGGGAAGTTGTTAACAAGCAACATTCTTTTTTTACCATCAAAAAAATTATTTTGCAAAAGTATGAATTTTAAACAAATTAACAGTTAGACAGCAAGAGCGTGTGATACTGGTGAACGCACAATACAACTGACGTGTATATTTGTCACTAAGGAAAAAAATATTTTTCAGGAAACTAGTTGCAGATTGTAATAATTTTAACAAAGACTGTCTTCTGAAAGTGGCGTTAGAATTTTACGATAAGGGGGAAAGTTCCGACAAAATGTTTACTGCATCTATGCACGAGAAAATAGGTAATACGTTTTCAGCAAGTTCCATGACAAGATTTTTTAAAAGTGTCAGTTTTTGTTATAAAAAATTGAATGACTGGCGAAGTTTGTAATGGAAAAGAATAGCATTACAACTGTTTGTACAGGGAAGTGGAGTTTGTGCAGCCATCACAAGTTACAACACAAAGGTGAATTACTTTTTCAGTGCTACACATACTGTAAGGAAATGACAGTTATTTCATATACATTTGATGGACATTATTAATATGTAAATTTAAGTGTCTGAACGTTTTTACTACGAACGTAAAATTTAGCAGTTCGTCTGCCCAGGCAGTTTCCTAATAGATATAAACTTCCAAATATATCTCGTGTTTTACAGATTTCTCTTTCTACAATATTCTAATGTTCCTCTTTATGTAAGGAATTGTCATTTATATTACTATAGTAGAGGTTTCATGGCACACGTATTATGACGAGACGGGCGCAACGGGGTGTTGTCCTGCTCGCAGATGGTCTGGTGAAACTATTGTGTGATGTGGTTGCTGTTGAAGGTGATAATGGCAACAAACAGAATAGACATCCTGGACCCAGCGCTGCTGCGCCCGGGACGTATTGATCGCAAGATAGAGTTCCCGCCTCCAAATGAGGAGGCGCGCTTAGACATCCTGAAGATACACTCCCGCAAGATGAACCTCACCCGTGGCATCAATCTGCGCAAGATAGCAGAGCTCATGCCAGGCGCTTCTGGTGCCGAGGTCAAGGTACGCTCTTTCCACTATAATAGATATTAAGGCATATGCTTTTTATTATATGTTAGCAGTGCATGTGTCTTATGATGGAGAGTGGGATGCCATTTTGGATTCATAAATATTTTTCCTTTACTAATGTTTTAGATTAATTTTTTAAAATGTGATACTGTTCAGACATAGAATATTGTTTAATTACAATGGATTACTGACCGCTTTCAACGATTGCCAATCTTTGTTTTTCTGTAACATTCTTTCAAAACAGACGGTGCATTAGCAAAAAATTGCACGTATCAATCATTTTTGCCCGCTATGCTACCAATAGCATTGTTTACATCTCACAGCATTACGTTGTAACGGTGCGGGGGCCACGGCTCGTTTAGGCATATTTAATATAACTGCAGCCTCGCCGTTGGGCGCCATGGTGTATTAAATGCGTCTCTTTTGTTACATTCGTATTTAGAATTTTAGCATAATGCAGCCTCAAAGGTTAGGCGCCATCTTGTAACGTTCAGCCGCTTACACTGCCGACTGTTTACTTGCCACGGCGTGCTCAGGGTAGAAACACGAGACTCAGTTAATTGAACACTAGTTAATTTTTGAAATAAAGTTCACGTTCGAAGTTAGTTTGTTCTATACTTTATTTATCATTTTTTGAATGACACAGTTCACAGATGAATTACCGGTATTCAGAGTACGAACCGTACCGAGATAAATATCCAAGTACATAACAGCGTCACAGTGGTTTACTGTTTATTAATGTATTTAATAACTGACCCGAAGAAACTTAAAATGCAGCTACCTCCCACACCGGCTGAGAAATGATATATTAAAGTCTAGTTGCCGATGTGGGGGTTCTAGTACTGCCCGAACGCGGCCTAGGCTAGCATTGCATGATACTTCTCGACTGCGCTGACCTGCCCTCACGGGCGTCGTGAAGTAACTCTCCCTGACGACTAACTTGAATAAGACTGCTCTTAGGGCGACAGACAGATGCCCTTTTTGTGCTGCCTATCACCCCCCTCTCCTGAGATAAGCGCCCGGCATCTGCCAGCAGCGTCATCTAAAACTGCACGTGTTCCGCTCTCAACACGTTATCGACTGCTGCGCCGTCAACAGAAACGAACCTCTCGTACAACAAAAACTTGTTGACCTTGCCTGAAACTGCACTGGAGGAACTAAAACTGTCGACGCATTCTACATCCAGATAAACCTAACCTCTCGTTTTGTATAAAATTTGTTGACTCATTAAAACTGCGCCGAAGGAACTAAAACTTGTCGACATTGCCTGATCCACAGAAACGAACTAATCTAATTAATGCTGATGCTTCCCCAAACAACCAAACTTCGAAACGAAACACAACCCGGACTCCTGATAAACGTAACCCGCAGACGTCCGCTCGATAACCTACAAACGCACACGTCTGCCGGATAAACTATCACGGGAAACGAGCTACCACGGCTTTAAACTTCAGACCCGATAAAAATATTAAGAAGCTTTTCAAAGCTTTATACACACAAAAGAATTTTACACCCGAGTCCCGAAAAATTACGAATATTGCGTCATTACGTGTTCTGTCTACTATTTTTGTTCTTACGTTTTTACTGCACTCGTAGGTTGGCGTCAATGAGAATGAATCACACGATATCTGAAACTGTATCAAACAATCTATGATCTTGTTATTGTAAACGGAATTTGTGGTGGGAATTTGGAATAAGGTTATAGGTGTGGTGGGAATTTGGAATAAGGTTATAGGCGTGGTGGCATTTTGACGGGCATGGTTATAATCAGAAACTATTGTTTCTGGTTTGGTTAGTATCGTACGAGTTTGAAAACCGTTTGGCAAGTAATGGTTGGCAAATTTGTTGCAATAAATCAGTTGTGGCGATTTTAACTGCAGGATCAAGCATGACATGGCTGATGAAGAAACATTGGACAAGGAAATTAAAATGAATATAATTTAAATTTCGTCCAATTTCAATAATTAAATGTTTATTTAAAAGTGAATATTTAATCATAAATTGACTTGAATGAATTGTTTTTAATTACATCTTTAGGCTGTTGGTTTGAACAAACATGCATTTTGAGGTTATGTATGGTATTTCTCAGGTTTAAAATTCAAGTTTGCAGCCATTTTTTTCCCACATGCCTCGTTTTTTTTGTTGGTCCATTGAAAAATGAATTTTCAAGAATCCACTCTATATTTTAGACACAATTGTCATTTGACATCTAGTACTACTATCGCTTCTGGAGTGATTCTCAGAAAGTAATTATTCCATAATTACACATGGTAAACATAATTTCAGATAACATGGTAACAGCTTCATGTTTTCCTTTTATATATAGTGCTTCTGATTTCAAAGAGAAATACAATAATAAAATGCAAAATTAACAAAATTATTTTTATTCATGCCTAAGAATGAAACTGAAAGTTAATTTGCACAAATTTACTAATTAGTAGAAGGGACTTTATCCAGTAATACAGCACACAAGTAAATATGGTACAGATTTTCGATTTTCTATGTGAGAATTAAATGCACTACATTATTTTCAAAAATAGCATTTTTTGCTACTTGAACCTTAGCTCGTGCAAACTACTGATAATTTTTAAATGCGCATACATCACATAACTCCAACATAAGTATTTATGTTCGCAGATGCCAGGGATGTGGTGCCAATTTGCACTGAACATCTTGTTATTAAATGGTGTTTCTCCAGTTCACTGCTACAAGCACTTTTCATAATTATTTTGTGCATGTTGCACATAACAACGGTATACAACATCTGGGGATGATTTTTTTTTTATTTACATTGGAGATATACGCTGTTGCAATTTTTTTTGTAGAATCTCAAAATATTAACCAATTTTAAACATGAAAATATTACAAATTATTAATTAATAGTAATTTGGTGGTGATTCGTTTTCCATTTCATGTACTTCTTTTTATAACTAGTGCGTTTAGTGTTTCAATCCTAGTATAACCAAAATTTTGACTATTCTTGGTACTGATTTTTAACGTCAAGAACTGGTGTAATCCAGAGCCAGTAACTGAAATTGACCCATCCCTAATTGAAACCTACAAAGGAACTTTCAGATAAGAAAGATATGATATGCTCACATTATCCCCGAGTAGCCAGCAAGTATGCATGCTCGTAAGAGTGGTGTGTTTGTATTTGTGTTTGTGTAAGCAGTGTGGCCATCACATGGATAGAACACAGTCTGTTCAGGAATGTATTACACCCACCTCTTTCAGAGCTGCATCAATCAGACCAAGTTGTGTCCACTTGTAAAATAAAGCCAACAAATCATCATGTTTAGTAATGTATAAAATCTGTCTTCTTAACATCATCGGAAGTGAATGAGATGGGAGTGGGAGGCTATACATACTGTGTGTCCACCTGATAAACTGCACAAAACACTATTAATGAAGTTCAAAATATTTATAAATTTATTGTACTTATTATTAATATTGCATTGAAAAATTATAAATGATAACAAGAGTGGCATGAAAGGTGCTGTTATCTGTGTAGTTCATAACCACTTTTACCACTGAATACCTGATAACAAGATGCAGCAAATAAACGTAATTGTAGCCTGTGAGATAGACAAAAAATATTCATGAAACGAGGCATAGGTGGACATACAAAGAATCACAGTGGTAGTAGGAACAGGAGAACCTTGAGAAAACACTTTAGCCCCTCAGTAACGTACATTGTGTTCTCCATAGGATAAATCCCAATTGGGATGTGCCAGAGATGGAATGTGGGTGGACGATGTGTGGGGCCGGCATGCTAACCACAGCAAGCAATGTGTTGTGTGCAGGGTGTGTGCACGGAGGCCGGCATGTACGCTCTGCGGGAGCGCAGGGTGCACGTTACACAGGAGGACTTTGAGATGGCCGTCGCCAAAGTCATGCAGAAAGACTCTGAGAAGAACATGTCCATCAAGAAACTGTGGAAGTAGAACCGTTTCATCAGAACATTCTCACTTTTGTCTATCATGGTTCTTTTAGAGATATGATAATAAGTTATACTCTGTAAACATATGTAATACTTTATTCTCATTAAAAGTTTTAAGAATTTGAATGAGTAATGTAACTGTACAGAACAACTTGTACTAATACTGGTTAGTCGGAATTTTTTCGTTTGTAATGTTCTTGTGTGCTGTAACATATTAGAAATCATTAATTTCTGCTATTTATTTTGTTTGTGAGTAATAGTTTGTCTTAACTTTGTGATAATTTGTGTTTGAGTTGTAACTATAGAATCAGCGTGGCGCCACTTGCTGGCTGCATAATAGGCACAGCTTCATTGCCATTCAGTAGTCAAACATTTGTATTTATTGCACATGGTGTAGCATCAAACAAATAAAACATTTTCTTTATTACATTTTGTACGGTATGTCAAAATCACAATTTCGTTGTTTTTAGAAAACACAAATGTAAAAAGTATGCTGAAATGAGATTATTGACCTTTAAAGAAAAATATTACGTGCTGTCTCAGAATATCTATCTGATAAAACAGAGAAGCATGTTGTAGTGATTGTATTGTATTCTTTTCCCCCTATCATAAAATGAAATAAGACAGTATGTTTCATAATTTTTAATTTTGTGCAAATTGGTTTAATAATTTTGTTAGCATCTTCCAAGAATTTGTAGAAAGTGATTTTGGCATACAGATGTGGTTTAATTTTTGTGATGTGGCATGACATGTTGACATGTCGTGCTATGCCTAGTATTTATTTTTTCGACATATATATCCCTCTAGGGACTCGCAGCCCCACCCCTATAAAATGTGAGGGGATAGCTCCCACCAAACAGGACATGCATCAATGTGGTTTGTAGAAGTTGAATAGGTCTGGTAGGGCAGAAATATTGACTGCATCAAAACCCTGATGTAACATGTGTGGATATAACATTTTCCGTGGTTCATAAGTGGGTGTTGTTTGGTCCCCGAAAACTTTATTCACAGGAAACTGCTTTGTAGTAAAGTCCCCTGATATTAAGTGTAGATATTTGGCTCCTACATGAGAGCCACAGTGATGAAGTGGTCAGACCACTCACCTCCCACCTAGGTGAATCATGTATGATTCGTAGTAGAGTTGCTCCCAATTCCATAAGTAGGAAACCTGGCAGAGTTTTCATTGGTCATGGATTTACTCGGGGTACTTCTATTTCCCCCTGAATTACTTCCTTTCGCTATCCATCTTCACTTTATTTAAGATTTGTCCTTTCAGGAATGTAATGGGGATCTGTTGTCACAAACTATTTTCCATCCAACACCACTGAAATGACAGTACATAATTGCCATGCTGTGGGCATGTCCGTTTGTAGGTTGCAACGAGTTGAAAGGATTTTTTGGAATTTTTGTCTAAACACATTTTTTTCTAATATTTTCTTCTGCAATACCTCATAAATTATTTTTATGAAGAATGTAAGTGTTTTGTACCATTACTTTTTATTATAGTTTCCAAGTGTGGCTTTAAAAATATGTGTGGAATTCGGTACATGTTTTGTGCACATCTGCTTATCACACTCAAATGTAGGGGGAGGGGGGTTATTGGATAGTTTTGTCGCCAAAATCTATTGTCAAAGTGAAATTAAATTCTGAATACAGTTCAATCTCAGCATGATCATAAAACTTAAACAACAACCTCAAACACACTGTACCAGAGTAATAAATGAAATGCTGGCATGCAAGAAGTATAACAAGTAAGAGAGGGAGCGAGGGCAGTGATGAGGTCAGCAGTTGGGGATGCAGAAGGGCGTCGACAGCTGGTAGTCCTGTGGGGTGTAGTGGCAGTACTGCAGCGCTGGGTGTGGCGAGGGCTGGTAGGCGTAGTGGCAGTACTGCTCCGGCCCGCCCCACTCCGTTCCCAGGTCCAGCAGAGCCTGAAGGTGCCGGATGTAGCGGATCGCCAACCTGTGTTAGAAAACACACTTGCCACACATGTGCATGGGATGAAAAAAACATTCTACGATACCATAACCCATCCACATTCGTTGCACGCAGTTGTGTACATTACAAACTTGTAGCTTATTTTGGGTCTTCACCTGGGTAATTGATCCACAAACAATCTTACTGGTATAGGTTGTGACTGCTTTGTATTACTACAGTCTAACACAAAGATGATTAACTGTGACAACAAAACAACTGCTGTTTTAACTAAGTACAACACACATCATAAAGTTTGTTGTATGCAACACCTAGTGCCGTAAATTAAAGTGTGTGTGAAGGATTAAGGCAGGGGTAATACCCGCCAGGTGGGACACTCATCTGCCAGTCATTCTTGATGTGAAATGAGGTGTCGTGTAGAGCTACAAAAAAATGTTCATCAGTGGCGAAAATAAGAGTATACATAAGAAACCCATCAGTTTTTGTGAGTTTGCCAACTTTACCATGTGCAAAAAACCTGACCAATTTGCTGCGAATCCCCCCACTCTCCCACCCCTCTTTTACCACACTCTCCCCATTTATTTCCCTGTTATTGCCACGTCAGAAAAAGGCTGACATTAGCGTTGTGTAAACAAGCCAATAAGGCATCATAATGGTGTGTGCCTCTATGCTGTTATAGCAGCAAACACATGTATGTAAAAATACATAACTAGTAAGTTTTTACATTAAATTTGATATACTTAAGTGGAAAACTTTAGACCCCAATTTTTACTATTTTGAGTAAGGACTTGTGCTGTTGGGCATTCCCAAGTCACTAGCTGTTGGTAATATCAAACGTGGAGTTGTCTTTGCGACCATTATGTGTACCCTTAGTTTTAGTGCCTCTCATATATACTCATTGTTAAAAAAAATTGTTGCACCCACAAGGAAGCAACTTGTGGGAATAAATGTGGTGACTAGGTGTGACAATGTGAGACATGCAGATGATTCACGCTCTGCCTCGTGAATGATGTCAGCAAGGACTCGCCTAAACGCTGTACCTATCTGACTATATTAGATTGTTTTGGTGTGCATGCTTTCCATTCTGGATTTTGCTAGGTGTAGCAGCCCTTCAAAGTGTAGTGTGCCTCGGAGACGAGGTCGACAGCACTTCGAACAGTTGGGAGCATTGGAGAGCTGTCGCATCGTATGGTTGTAGGAAGCAGGATGGTCATTTCTCTGTAATGTGCATCATACTGGTGATGCGGATATTACTGTAGCACGCTGTTGGCGTCAGTGAATAGAGAAAGGCACGCGCGCACGACACGCAGGATCTGGGAGACCATCATGAACCACACCGAGGGAGGACCAGTGGATTGTCCAACATGCACGGAGTGCGTCAACCACCACGATTGTGGACATTCAGCGAGCAGTGATACCCATCTTGTGGCATCCTGTGAGTGCCAGTACTGTTGGCGGATGTCTGCATGATGCAGGACTACATGCACGCAGACCATCACGATAACCCTCATGGATCGATGAAGAATACCAGTGATGAGTCCCGATTTGTCTTGTTGGCGACAATCGACATGGGCAGCACCAAGATGAATGGTTTGCTGTCACGTCCAGATGGCCTGGTGTCATGGTGTGATGCGATTTTGTATGATTCCTATATACAGCTGGTCTTGATTACGGGCACTTCGACAGCCCAACGGTATGTTCATGAAACCCTGACATTTGTGAATGCCCACGCCAGTGCTCTATTCCAACAGGATAATGCTCGCCCTCATACCGCTGCTATCTTGGGAACGTGCCTTAAAGCCATGGATACTCTGTTATGGTCAACCGCATCATCAGACTTATCACCAATTGAAAATGTGTCAAATGCTATTGGCCACACTATCGCAACTCTACCCCTATCACAAAATCTGCAGGAATTGCAAGCAAATATTCAAGCTGCATTGATGGATTATCGCAGGACATCATTAGGGACCTCAACAGCTCCATGCCATGTATTCACAAATATGGTGACCCGACATACTGAGAGGTGTACGTATAGCACGGTAAATATTGCTCTTATTAGTCTCAATTTTTAATCATTTCTTTTTCTTGGTGACTACTTTGCATTACTTCAAAATATCATTGAAACCTGACACTTCCTTACACACCACCATGACCTCTCCTTTAAAACAAAATTTCCTGCTCCAAACTTCATGCATTTTAACTGTCACAGTTATGTTGGTAGCAACGTATAAAAAGTGGTTCAATATAATATAATTTTATATTTGTTTCATGCACACACTGACTAAGAATTGATGCATTCTCAGGTCTGTGGCAGTGTTGATTTTACACGTGGTGGAATGATACTAAAGTGACTGAAAACCAGAGCCCAAGCAGGCCTTTCAAAACTGCTTGATTATCTGCAAACCACCTACGGTACAAGTAATTAAGGCTGTTTCTTAATTGGCCCAGAGAACGCTCTCTCGCGCTCGTGATCATGTCATTATGATGCCACAGACAACACACACTTAGTCGTCTCAATTTGTCAGAGAGCGCAAAAGAGCAGGAGTACAGAGAGCACGAAGTTGTATACTCGCTGACGTTCTCTTGCACTCTCTGACCACGTGTGATTCAGCATTTCAACAAGGTTATAGTAGCTTTCCGGGTCAAAACTATGTTGAATTTATTTGCAAGGAAATAATTATAAGGAAATTTTTTAACTGTTTTAGTTAATGAAATAACCATGTAATTTGTATCTATTTATATAAATGCAAAAGTGTGTTTGGATGTTTTGTTTGTCCCTCTTTCACGTCACAACGGATTGACGTGATTTTTTGCATAGAGATAGTTGGAGGACCGGGAATTGACATAGGCTACTTTTTTACCCTGAGAAAATTTCTCATTCCCTTGGGGAAATTCTTATTGGAAAATGAAAAAGTACACAAACGCAATAACAATGCAACGTCGTAACCTAGCAACAGATTGACATAATTTCTTGCACAGAAATAGTTGGACGGCTGAAAGTTGATATTGGCTACTATTTATCGCAAGAAAATATCTGAAACAATTTACTTTCGTCAGTCTGTTTACCGTACGCGGACGTGGAGAGCAATGGCGGCGGCGGGTGGAAGTGTGGGGGGAACGTTATTTAAAAAAAACCTAAACAATAATTCTGTAGTCCATGCGAGTGGAGTCGCGGGCACAGCTAGTTTATAAATAAATAGATAAGTATTACTGACTGTGTGTCTGTTTTACCACTCTTGTGCAGTGTGCACAGTTACACACAATTTCTGTAAGCTTGTAGCACAATGTAAATGTAAAAATAAAATAAATAATTGTATTTTATGCCCTAAAAGTTATTCAGGTAGTGCTATTTCTGGAGTGGAGAGCTTTGGGCGGCTCTTAACATTGAGGTCTTGAGAGCTGGTGAGGGTGGAGCGAGGTGAGTATGGAGCATGGAGCAACGCTGGAATGCAAGGGCATGGGAAACTGAAGATCCTCGAGAAAACCCACTGAACAATGGCATCGTCCGACAAGGTTCCCACATGTAAAAAATCCGGGGCAACCTCACCGGGAATCGAACCCGATATGCCTAGGTGGAAGGCGAGTAGTCTGACTACTACACCACCATGGCCCCCTATAATTATTTGTGAAAATTTTTGAACACATGAAGTACTAATAACTATGGCCGTAATTACAGCTTAACATGATCTCGCACTTTTTTGTATCAGCTGTCTGTGTGACGCCAGAGAGTGGTTGTCTCAAGTTTCACAGAGGGGAAGTGCGAGCGAGTGTGATGTAGTGTACTCTTTAAATAGAGACACTGCTTAAGTATGGAAGAATGGGCCGCTTGGAGCAGGCTTGGTACCACTCGCCCAACATGTGAAGCAGCGCGGCAGTATATACAAGCAGAACGCAGTTACCTGAGGGATTCGATCTTGGAGAGTTTCTTGCCCGGAGGTTTGCACACCGGCAGTTTCTCCCTCAGCAGGTCGAAGGCTCTGTTCATGTCCCTCATCCTCGTCCTCTCCCGGTCACACGCCGACTTCTTGTAGTCTGCAACAACACAGCGACTGCTTTTCAGCTCTGTCCTGTCGTGGTCCAGGAGGTGGACATCACTGCACAAACTGACATCTGCAGCTTGCTCCACTGTCGTGACGCACAGTACGAGCAGTCACGTGCTGTAGTACTCTGGGTGTACAATACAACCA
Organism: Clitarchus hookeri; assembly: GCA_002778355.1. NCBI lineage: Eukaryota > Metazoa > Arthropoda > Insecta > Phasmatodea > Phasmatidae > Clitarchus > Clitarchus hookeri. The sequence goes on from NQII01000110.1 coordinate 671,949, forward strand.
CTCCTAACATTCTTATTGAGCATATTTTCCTTGGAACAAATCCATTATGTTATTTTCATAAGATCATAAATTGTCTATTATAAAAATATACAAAAATCAACATTAAAAACAAACCTGAATTTAAAAAATAAAAATAATTACCTATTATATAAAAAACTTGCATTATTATTAAAAACATGCATTATTATTAAAAACATGCCTGGAAAAAATCCTGTATCAGTCGTAAATTAATGCTAAACATGCTTTTAAAGAAGTAATATATTTTATAATTATTTTTTTATAAATAAAAAGTTATATATTTACAATGCTATAATGAGATGATAAAATATACAACAAATTTGTAATACATATTAAGAAATATTTATAAAAAATTTATTTCATAGATGCAGCCTTCTTCCATGGTGATGGGTGTTTTAAATGAACCAATGTGAGTAAATAGAGAAATTAGCACTTTCTAAAACACTAGTAGTGCTTGCAATGTTTCAGTTTTACATAGTGTCTTTACACTGAAAAGGGAAACAGCCAAGAATATAGTAGAACACTAATGAATATAAATTGATGTGCCAGAATAAGTGGTAAGCATAGACGAGCCCCTAAGAACCACAGAGAAGTGCTTCTCTGCATGTCAAATGTTGCATCCACCAGCTACGTATGTGGGCATTCGTATAATTGCCGAAGCCATGAGGACGACCAGTTATAAGTTAAGCAGCTTTCAACGCAGTGTTATAATAAGAGCTCATGAGATTGCATTCCAGGGATACCTACAGCCGAAGTTTCTATTTTCACGTCCAGTCCTTTCAAGAGTTCATTTATACTATGAGAATGCTGGTACTGAGCAAGGTAGTGTAGTCGTCAACTTCTGGACTCACAGTCGGGAGGACCTGGGCTCGAATCGTGGTCCAGCCATCCTGGTTTTGGTTTCTCATTGTTTCTCTAAATTACTGCAGGCAAATACTGAGATTGTTCCTTACTATAATAAAGTCCAAATGAGAAAATAGTGCGCAGAAGTCCAAACCGCGTTGGGCTAGTCGGGGGAGTCCAGTGCCTCTGCACGCAAAGGGGTGAAGTCATTCATTTCAGTAGTGCCAGCGGCCGAGGGCGGTTGGACGAGAGCTGCTCCGCGTGTGCATATTACCTGTAAAAAAAAAACTAAGTCGCGCAGAGCAGTACCTAAGAGTGCAGTAGTAGAGAGCAGCGATGTTATCAGTTTGGGGTGTATAGCACCAGCAGTGTCACGTGGTTTCCCTCCTTCCAGCAGCAAGCGTTCTGGAGAGCTCTCCCCTACCTTCCCTCCCTCAAAGCTGTGCCGAGATTATTTTCTCATTAAACTTTACTCTACCGTCCATTTTCGATTCTTTCCCATTCTTTCTCCAGCTTCTCTGAGCAACTTGCTCTGTCTCTAATGACCTCTCAAGACCTGGCTGTTAACAGCCGCCCAAATATCTTCACTCTAATGACCTCGCTGTCGACGAGACGTTAAGTGCTACCTGCCAATAAGAATGTCAGTAAGACATCAAAGTATGGCAGCAAATTGAGCTATATCGTCGTTGGACAGCAGTATGGCTGTCGAGAAACCCTGCATGTATGAGATAGGAGCTTGCTGTGAAGGGTCGTATCTAGTGACGGGTGCGCTGCACTACTGAGATGCTGGGACCTACATGAACATCATTGCGAAGAGTGAGTGATGTTGCGACAGACTGGAGATCCTCACTTTTCTAGTCGATGCCGTGTTGTTCTCACCAGGACAGATCCTCGACATTTGTCAAGTGTATACGAACTACACTGAAGAGCCAAAAAAAAAACTGGTATAGGCGTGCGTATGCAAATAACAGAGGTATGGAACCAATCAGAGTAACGCGATGCGGTCGGCAGGTTATCAAGATTTAAGTGAGTTTGAATGTGGTGTTATAGTCGGCGCACGAGAGATGGAACATAGCCTCTCCGAGGTATCGATAACATTTGGATGTTCGCGTACGACCATTTCACGAGTGTACCGTGAATATCGGGAATCCGGTAAAACATCACATCTTCGACATCGATGCGGCCTGAAAAAGATCGTGAAAGAACGGGACAAACGACGACTGACGAGAATCATTAAAAGTGACAGACATGCAACCCTTTCTCAAATTGGCGCAGATTGGATTTGTGGACTGCTCTGCAGGATTCATGGTGTGATTGCCTCCTGCATATATTCTGTACCATAAAAGAAGGCCACTTTTTGACAGCTCGGCGAAAGTAGCGCCACTGTTTACATCTGACTACGTATCCTTCCGCCATCAGCTGGTCCGTCACGTCGGGGCTGTATTTTTTATCAACACGCTGTCAGCTAATCCACTTGCCATTGCACTGTATGCTAAACAAATTTTAAGATATTTAAGACTGACATCTGTCCAAAAAATATAAGTAGGTTATAAAAGTAAAAATATAAAATGTTAGATATTTGATAACTCTTTTTTAATTTGTCCGAGATAGTGAATTTGGGTTAAAATTTGCGAGACGGTCTGTTGTATCTATTATTACACTTTGGACGTTATAGCTAATATATTCGAGTTGGAAATATGTGACGTGGAATAACGTTAGAATTGCTTAAAAACTATTCACGCGTGTCTACGGAATCAAGGAGATGGGTTTCGAGAGAACAATATGGCGTATAATTTACGTAGACGAACGATTACCGGCCGAATATAAGTGACTTGTACTCCAAATCGTTGTATATGAAATAAATGTTACTTTAAAAATTATGCAGAGCTCGTGGAAAAATATAATTATTGGCTTATGTTTGTAAATTAGTTATATATTGTGCAAGAAAGAGGTTCATTTCTGGCTGGTAATAGCTCGCAGAATATCCAATAGATAGCGCGCAGCACGTCACGGCGAAGTTTTGAGTAACTCTCTTTATGGTCAAGAGATAGCGTATTTTTTTAAATTTATAATTCTTATGTTACGAGCTGGAAATATATTTAAAATTCGTGTCGTTTCGTCAAATTATTAGAAAAAATAATTCAACAATATTATATAATATTTCTGTATGCTTTTGGAATTAATATCATGGACGTGTTGAAAGCAAGGTTTGAGATGGATGATACGACGTGAAAAAACGTTCTGAAGTTAGCACAACTTCAGAAAACTTTTCCACGTCGTATCGTTCTATTGTATATTTCATTTTGATCACCTTAACATAACTACATTATCACGAAGTTTAGTTTTTAACACTGACAACCCTTGTTTTGTGACCTTGTAAAATAAAATGTATTAATAAATCTACGAACTCTTTCTTATCTGCGTATTTTCTGCTTTTCTGATGTGCATCGGCAGTGCACTCAGAATAGCCAACGTAATTTTAACTTTTGTTCGTTCGTGCATCAGCTGATACAGGATTTTGTAAATGGCACTTTGTTTGTTTCGTAAACATTAAGTTGCCACTCACTGACTGTCAGAAAGTGGCCTTCTTATACGGTATGGACCATACCTTCAGACATTAGTCGTGTCAATATAAGGGGGGGGTGGGTTATTCCCGGCTCCTGCGCTTTCCTTCGTTCGTGTTCATGCCCGAGTGTTTCCAAAATGAGTAAGACTTCTAAGTGTAAAGTTAATTGTGCTATGGCACAGTGCACTAATTGGGGGTCAAAAACGACTGGCGTTTTATATCATAGATTTCCAAAAAACGAGGATCTCCAGCGCGTGTGGGTATTGCGCTGTAAGCGAAGAGACATTTTTAATCCCGATAATGCTAGAGTCTGCTCTGTACATTTCCGCCAAGAAGATTACCAACGAGACTTGAGAAATGAACTTTTGGGATTACCACAAAGAAAAATATTGTGCCCAGATGCTGTTCCATGTCTTCGAATTGCAAATTGGCATGGGGATACAGTTTCAGTTTCTAGCACCATAACCAGCTCAAGCACTGTTGCCAGCCAAACTGAGGAAGAGGTATTTATTTCTTCATTTCTTACTTATAACGCGGTATTTAATTATCGTAACTCTCAAATAATTTAGCTCAGTAATTTGTAATGGCAAACGTAATAGTGTAGCAAATTAGAATTAAGGGATGGCGAAATCAGCAATGGCTTGCGCTAATTTCGGCTTGGCAAAAAAAAATGAGCACTGAGTTAGTACAACATGGCAAATTGTACATCTTTGAAGAGCCTATGAACTAGAAAAAATTAGTTACATTAAGGAGTGTTTATATGATTTATTATTTAAATCGATTGAACATACAACTATATCTTTAACTTACAGATTCCGAATGAAAGAGAATTGCGGCATGAAGCTAGAAAAGTGAGGAAACGAGCTCTAGTGACTTTAGAGACTT
>NQII01000110.1:679436-734245 GCA_002778355.1 Clitarchus hookeri
TACTTCTGCGAGCTCGTGGGCGGGGAGGGGGGGGGCTACAAGATATTAGGCAGGTGTACCAGTTTTTTTTGGCGCTCCTTCCATTCCTCGACATATGATATTATAAAATTGTGGTTGCTACTATGTAAAATTTTGGTGTGGGTCATTAATTGAATACAGTTACGAGTTTTTATCCTTAAATTTTAAACATGATTAGTTACAATGAAATCAATCTGAAACAATAATGAAACTTGACTTAATGAATAACAATAATGAAATTTGGTTTACATAGCAGTACACCACAAATCTACTTTCGTGTCAGACGGACGGCACATAATTCTGTGAGTTTGACAAATGACAGCAGCTAGGCACGTGTCGGCCATGGTGGCTTTCTGCGCGAAACGGACGAGTCCATTAATCTTTGAAAGGAGCGTCTTGTGCATCTCGCGTTGTGAGTGGGGTGAATGAGACGAGTCATATTCCCTGCCTTCCTTTTCCACAAGACATCGGGTTTTGTTAATTTTTAAAAGTGTAACAATTATAGATTGTTTAAAAAGCGTATCTTAGTAAAATTATTTTAATATTATTTGAAATTATAATTTAAGTCTACTTTCAGAAAAATTTACCACTGCATGTTTTCCTCTGTTTGTTTTCATGTCCGCCTTATGTAATAAGACTATTTCATGTTACTTGGCGGCCTACGTAGCTGCTTACTTCGCTCACGTCAGTGCTGACTCACTTGGAACGATCTGGCCAAGTTCTGTGTTTTACGTCTTCCAAAACATGATACAGCTGTTAAAGGGGAGAGAATCTTGAATTGTTCACTACCTCAAAATAGTACTGCAGATGAGCTTGTGGATATGGCAAGAAGCGCACCGCATTCGTGCGCACTCAGTGTAATTATATTTTTCAGAAGAACTATTTCTTACTACGCATTACCAACATGCCTATTTTATCACTGCTTTAATATTCATATTAACTATAAATGAAATATTATAATTTATAAATATAATATAAATGCAATTTCAAGTGAATGCATGAAACGAATGTCACACATAACGTAGCAAAAATCAAATGTCATATAATGGTGTGATTTTTCAAAGGTTTGATTCAAAAGTGTGAAGGAAACGTGAATAGACTATATATAAGTTTTTGACTAGAGACTGCCGGCAAGAAATATATATTTTTTTGTGGGTGATTCCAGAAATGATACTAGCGACACGCGTCAAGCAATGCATATTTTGTAAGATGTGCAAAGTAATGGTCTGTACCCTGTCAATGCGTACAACATAATACAAACTCTGTAATACAGGTTTTGGCGAAAATACTGAAAATGCAAGATGGCGGGAGCTAGTTCCAGTTAAGGTCGTTCAAGAGCCAAACATTTATTTCGAGACTTTGAGGATATTTTATGACTTTGTGAAATGTCAATGATAACTTGATAACAATAGTAAATCGTTCAAAAATAAATTACATTCATAATGTTTTTCGACAAAATTATAAGAATTTTTATTTAAAATTCTGGTTCGTGAGTATAAGTTTTAAAAAGTTATCTTTACATGAAGTTTGGTTTCAGTTAAACTGTTTCATGAAGTCACAGGAGTGTTGTGTTGGCACTTTCTCTGAAATCCGAAGTTTGATTTACCGAAGATAATGGTATAACTTTGGTCTATTTTGACTTTAATTTTAAACTCAAATATTAAAATTGAAATACGAGTGACTAGCATGCAAAATTACCAAGAAAATATTCTCATGGCATTATGAAGACATGGACAATTATTTTCAGCTGAAGTATTAATTTCGTTCAATTNATTCGTTCAATTATAAGATTTGTACAAAAAAATGTATATATAAATTTTAAATTCAAATAGTGTGTTTCGTTAACTACTTTAAAGTAATATTCCACCATCTTAATAATTTCCCAGAATATTATTTTATGTCACACCAAAAAATTACCTAATAAGCTAAAAATGTAGAAGCACTGTTAACGACCGTGAACTGGACAACCCTGAGTGCTCCGGGGCTTATAAACCTAACTGGAGACAGGCAAACCATCAGTCGCGCACAGGACCTACGGAACAGAAGATGTAAGAGGATTTCTGATTGGTCACGGCCTGTCTTCTCAGATATTAAAAAACCCATATGAAGTTTGTTACGTGTGACAAAGTTCTAGGAGCTTCGACCGTAATTTAGCTGAGCAGCGGGTAGTCAAGAAGGCTGAATAATATTTAACGTCGCCTTATTTTCCTCAACCTCGAAGTCTTCAGGGTCATACAAACACGACAACACGTCAGCTACCTGATTATCCACGCCGCGGACGTGAAATGCCTTAAACCGGAAGCGGAAAAAGCGAAGCACCCAACGCCCTAGTTCTCCTGGCTGTTGCGGTTGTCGCTGAGTGAGGACAGAAAACAAACCGCATCTACAAGGCATTCAGAGTACTTAGGTGCGAACTACTGTAGTTTCTTAAGGCTCCCGCCTACCTAGAGACGTTTTCCCGCGTTTGAGGCCGAGAAGCGCGGGAGCGATAAAGGCGACACTGCCACGCGCATCAAGTGCACCATCGCCGCTAAGCGCATACTCTCAACTGGTAAGCAGTGTTGTCAGTGCACTGCGTGTTCCTATTATTTTATTGGTGGGAAGTTTGTAGGAAGGTTCGATGCAGGGCCCTTGAGTTGTTCTGTATGTATCTGACGTGTATATTTTGAGCTACAGTATTTTGAAAAAGCCTGTTTTAGCCTTTTTGGAGTGCCCTTAAATGGTGTTTATAATGTGCGTGACGTCTTGTAAGCTCTCAACAGCTCTCGTTTGAAGTCTGTGTTATTTTCGTAGTTCAGTACGTTAGATGCACGTTTCATAGTTACGTTGATAAGCGTGTATTTCAAACACACTGCAACGCAGTTCAACCGCCATTGTAGGCGGGAAGTTCATAGGCCTACACTTTACTATGAGACACCCTGGCGAGCACGTGGATCGCCCGGGGTAACTGGTAGCCGACGACAATTGACTCCGAGATCCGATGGCGACCAACGCATGACCACACCGTCCGTTTGCAGAACGAAGACTAACCCTAGCTCCGGTGATGTGGGGCGCTACTTGAGCTGTGAAGTCACTGTTTCTTTAGTGGCTCAGTTGGTGGGCCAATCCTAGATGATGCGACGTGACCGGAGCTTAGCCGAGCGACCTGTCTGATCACACCTTCACTTATTTATCCAGGACACGGGCCGTGATCGCTGAAATTAGTTATGAAACATAAACCCCCTCCACCGGCCAGTAAACATGTACAACGCAGCCGGTATAGGACAGTGTAGTCCGTGGGCGATGTCTTTTGTCGTCAGGCCATTGGAACAAGAAGACCACTGAAGAAGTGTGTGTCCGGCCGTTGACTTGCGCCATCTTAATCAGCCTCCGGAATCATGAACAAGGTGGGGACTTTCAAATTAGGCTTTAATCAGAATGTGGCTGGTTAAATATTTATAAAATAATATCATTTAATATTTCAGTATATCTGTATAGCTCTCCCCGTTCATATTCAATCATATTTATATTGAAATAATATTGTGCAACCTTAATGTTAAATAAACCTCTTTTATATAGTGTTCATTACATAACTCTTATCAATAACTTGTTACGCCCCTATATCCCCGTTAAGGATAATTGTCAACAAATTATCAAAACCATACCAAATGTTGGACCGGAAGTATTTATTAATGGGTAATTCTGGAGCAATATATACCCTTCACTTCCACGCATGTGGAAGGGGTTTATAAACCCCGGCTGAGGCCCGTCAGCGGTCATCGACACACAAACAAAAGATAAATATGGCAAAGACCCCTCAGGTCTTTATTTAAAAAAAACGATGTTTCTTTAAAAGTTAAAGTTTTAATATAGAGTTTGCTGTTTTCATTTTTCCTCACATTGGAGTGAAATTTTATGTGTGATTTTGAAAATCACTCTTTTAAAGAGACGATTTTCCTCTCACTATTGTAGCGAAAGAGTTGTGGAATTTTTAATGAAAGCTCATATTTTCGAGCGGAAATTTTATGGGGTATAAGATCGTAACTATTATGATTGAATGACCATATAAAAATAATGTTGTACATAATTTTGTATTTATGCTCAATGTAGAGTGAAGATTTTGCCTTTGTAACTTTTAATGTAAATATTCAATGTGTTTTGTAATTATGAAAATATGTTAATACATGTAAGTAAACAAGAAAAAAGGATTTTCTTTCTTTTCCATAGGGTGCACATGTGTCCTTGGCAGTGTTAATATTCATTGTATACCCGACATAACATCTTACCTAGAAAATTGGCAATTAATCTTTTGAATAGTAGTTTCTCAGTAAATAAAACAGGAGAATAAACATTGTGAGAGTTGTTGAAAGTTGCCAGCAGTTTGCTTGCGTTGACAATGCATGTTATCATCGAGAGACTTAGCCCTGTTGGCCAAGGAGGTGGGTTTTCTTGGGGTCACAACTAATAATAGCATGAAAATAATACCACATCAGGCTGCAAATATAGGAACGCTGAGCGTCTCTGTTGCATAACATTTCGGAACTTCTTTACACAGGTGACTTTTTTCTGAGCAAATATATGAACGCTACTATGTATGTATGGGAAAATAATTTACCATTCGCACTTTCTTTCTATAAGCTGTTCACTGTAAACTGAACACTTTTGAAAGCCCTGTTTAACATGTACTTCTATGCACGTTGTGTGTTCTTCCGCCATATGTGAAACTGGCATTGCTGCCAACCTCATCACTTTATTCACGCGTCAGTCAAGTAAAACAGTGACATTATGATAAAATTACATACTTTGCTTATTTGCTCATTTCTATAGGCCTATTGTACGTAAACGCATCAAAAAATACGGAAATAAAAATAAATAATTTCCGTATTCACAGATGTTTACCTGAAACTTTTAATTCAACGTTAATTCATGGGGCTATTTTCTCTCCGTCGTTACCAACTTAACTGGGCGTATGCGGATCAGTGTGCCCGTTAAAATACGTGCAGTTAGGGACAAAGGCATTTTTTAAATGTTTGACGCCTGTAGCGTCCCTATATTTTATTCGTCCGTACCACGCTCTAACGAAGCTCGCAGGCGAACGACATCAACCAGGATTTAGGGCCTGGCAGCCGTGACGAAGGGAACGGCGCCAGATCGGCCCTACAAGACGACCATTTGCATGGGAAGGCGGACATGCGGGAGAATAGCGTCACGGTGTGGAATCAGGTGACAGCGGGAAGAACACGAAGGCAGCGGCCAGGGGGAGATCCCGAAGTATTCCCACAACGCCGAACAAACAACAAACCTCCAGCTAGAATAGAAGGGCAGACGCCAGACTCCGCGAGCAGGCAGGAACGGCGAGACGTATTTATGACCTCGCCAGGCTGTGCTTTGTCCCAGGCTTTCGACCACAATAAAAACCGAGAGAGCGTTTGGACGAACGCAACGAGAGGCCCCTTTCAATTATTTCCGCACGGACAGAACGGAGTGCTGAAACTGGTAAACCAGAACAAAACAGCAGACGCTGGACCCAAGTATGGAGCTGGAGTACACGCCCGCGGTTGATTACCCAGGGGGGCGGTCCGCGGCTACCTGGAGAAACCGGGGCAGTTTAATATGGCAATGAGGGCCTACAAAACCGGAGGAGTCCGAGGAAACATGGCAGTCGGCCGACGAGATTCCGGGAGGGAGGAGTGATTCCGCAGGAGACGAGAACGGCAGCCAGCCGCCATCAGACGCAGAGTCCTGCGTCGACCCGAGAAGGAGGGACGTCGAGACGAGTCACCGAGGCGCCCGTGACAGGACGAGAGCAGTTCCAGCTCACCGGACCTCATCTGCAAGAACAACTACCAGCACAGCAAGCCAGATAAGTACAGTCATCCAGCGAGTGTGAAGGACCTTTAGTAGTTATCCCGCAGTGTGAAGGATCTTTTAGAATCATCCAACAAGTGCGACGAAGATCCCCCACCCCCCCTTTTACGACGCGAATTGTACGGAGCATACGTAGAAAAGGGAGGGAGTTGTCTCAAGGGTTCATGTATCAATTCACATGTTCATGCAACAATAAAACCTCGATTTGTGAAATATGAATTATCCTGTATTCATTCATTAGTGAATTGGACCATTAAACAACAGTGTCGAAGCATTCCTACGCCCGATCACTGAGGACTAGTATTAAGTGTTGGCGCCTCACGCCACAGAACAGATTACAACACCTACGTCCAAACCTCAGCTTTGGCAGGTGTCAATTAGATTAGAAAAGTGCGCAGATAACAGTGAACACTGTATATAGTGTTACAGGCGTCCGCTCTGAGCGTGCGAGAAACGGATGATTTATTGACGCCCGTGCGCTATCAGTCGCAACCGCAGACACAGCTGTTTTTCACAAAGGAATGTTTACAAAGTATGCCTGTTATGCCTATAAGGGCGCGTGCCTCTCCCGACCTTGGGTATCTGGTGTCTTTGAGACATCTGGAGAATGCTCTGGATTACTGACCTCGTTGCTCTCAGCTAGACTCAGATTGTGACGAACCTTCCAGGTCAAGGCCAGCAGGGTATAAATAGTGCGATGGGCCTCCGAGCTGGCATCTGTTGAATAGATGAGTTTCAGCGATAGATGACTAGCGAGAAGAGAATCGCGCGGCGAGAAAAGTGATCAGCGGGAGGAAAATCTGTGACTGCGAACATCAGAGCAGTGAAGAGTACGACTGCAAGCTGGACTACTGGACTGTATGCGTGAGTGAAAGACATTACAAATGATGGAAACAGATAGACTGAACGTGTGCTAATGATGAGTATGAGTTAACTGGCAATAACCAAACAGAGACATAAAGAAGGACGTTAATCAGAGTTGAAATATGCATTCAATATTGTGCTTACTGTGAAATAAAAAGAGTAATGGTGGAGACAGATAATTTAATGCTGTAAATAAAAGCTGTCGGAATAAATTAAAAATTAAATTTAGTTATTTTACTTTTATTAAGACCTCCATCCCTAACAAACTCAGACACGCCCCTCAGGCGTCCATGTAACAATATTTATACACTGACGAGATATATTATACTCGGGGTATCTTCACACTCTTTAATCAAACCTTTGGAAAGTCACCCTATGTATGATGTGTTTGGTTGTTTCCTGAATATGACATGTTTCACGGGCGTCTTCTACTTCTGTTAACATAAAAGTACCTCATTTTTGGTTAAATTAAACTTTTGCTTATATTTTACAGATAATTTATATATATTTCATATACAATTATTACGAATAAAACCAGAGAGAAAATATGTGTGTTGGTAATGCCTAGTACGAAATAGTTCTCATGTAATATATCATTAAACTGAGTGTGCACGACTGTGGTGCGTGGTCCCTCTGGTGTAATTTTCTAGACATAGTTAAGCTTAGTTTGCATGATGCGGAGGAATATACTGAAACTAGAACTATAGCAAGGCTTCAGAAAAGTTGTAAGTAACCGTGAATGGACTATAGATGTTGGAATAATTTCTCAGAGTGTATGTCTCAGCTGCCAGAGAAGAGGGAGTAAAGTAAATCCTGTCAGATGACGTGATCTCCCAGACAGTGTGCGGGCTGGGTGACGGTGAAGCGTCACCCGACGCTGGGGGAACAGATCAGCAGCTGAGATCTGCCTCAGTGATGACAGCGGTGGAGGAGACCTGGGTGTCAGACTGCACCGAGCTCGCTGACGGGAGTTGCTCAGGCTTGACTGGAGGGGGCGGTGTTGGGGTGGAGCTGCACGAGGCGGCGTTATGCAACACGTTACTCCGCGAGTAGACTTTTCTCTTTGGCTGTCCCAAAACCCAACGAGTAAACGTTTTACTCGCTCTTGGCAGTGTCCCAAACCTGCACCTTGCCAGAGTAAGACTTTTACACTCACTATTTCAGCGAGTAACGAATGGTAAACTGAAAATGGCGGGTATTTTAGTAGAAATAAAAAAATTAAAGGAAATGTGGACATTCTGCTTAGACACACCTGGAAAAATTACAAATGACGAGTGATAAAATTCGTATTTTTATTTAAAAGTTAACCTGTATAAAGGTGGCATTTTTAGACGTAATGTCCGTGGTCAAATTATGATAAGTAATGCTGTTTATGTATATAATCATTTATTTTAAACTGATAAATATATTTTGTTATTCACATTGGTTGCTTAATTAGTACATATTTGTAAACACAGCATGCAATTTACATTATGTTCGTGCGAAAACCATGTTTACACTTGCTTTCCTCAGTTATTACTTTACTCTTTACTCCCAGTAACGTTGGGGGCCGCGGTGGTATAGTGGTTAGACTACTCGCCTCCCACCAAGGTGAACCGGGTTCTATTCCGAGCGGAGTCACCCCCGGATTTACGCACGTGTAAATCGTGACGGACGATGCCACTGGTTGGAGGGTTTTCTCGGGGATCTCCAGCTTCCCCCGCCCTTGCATTCCGGCGCTGCTCCATATTCACCTCGCTTAACCCTCATCGGCTCTCAAGACCTTGATGTTAAGAACCGCCCAAATCTCTTCACTCACTCACTCACTCACTTATTCTCAGTAACGTTTAGGAACGCCGCCCGAGGGAACATGTGTTATGGGTAACTCTGAGAGGCTGTAACTTCCATTGAAGCAGCATTGTGAGAGATTAAGTTTCTGGGATACTAACTGCCGTAAAGTGGCATGTTCAGCATTCAAGGATATGATCGGAATGAAGTCCGTGGTATGCAGGAGTCATAATGAGACCCAAATGCGCGAGTAGGAACCTCGGAGTGGTGTGAAGTGGACAGGTTTGAACGGTTCTTAACATCGAGGTCTTGAGAGTCAGTGTGGGTGAAGCGAGGTGAATATGGAGCAGCATCGGAATGAAAGGGCGTGGGGAACGGGAGATCCCCGAGGAAACCCGCCGATCAGCAGCATCTTCTGGCACGATTCGCAAATGCGAAAATCCAGGAGCAACACCACCGGGGATCGAACCAGGTTCGACTTGGTGTGAGGCAAGCGCTCTAGCCGCTGCACCACTGCGGTCCCAAATTAACCTCGGTAAATGCAGTAAGCTGGGCAGTTAACTTTATATTTCCATGCAGGCCTAAGCTTCAGTAATTTGAGACACTTTACCCTCTCAACTTTAGGCGTTGCAACAAACTGTTGGAACTGTACTGATATAGATACGTTTTGTTATACATCGGAATCAATTAAAATCTGTCCGTGCTTTATCTTACTGGCAGCAGCGGTTAAAGGCTACGGAATATAATTTCAACAGCAAACGATGTTTCTCACGCGTAGGGAACCTTTCTCATTGGACGGTATGTTCTACTATGTACAGTGCAGACCATTAAACCATTAAAGCCAAATCATATTAAACGTCCCATATAGCGGACACTGTGACTGAAAGGGTTAAGTACTATGAAAGTAAACTAATCTTTAGCATTTAAAATAAGTGATATAAAGGATAACTGAAGCATTTATATATATATTTAGTGTATTGTTTGCGTGTGTGCTTCGACGAATGACTTTCCTCGGAGCAGCCTGTGCGGGTGCGTGGTAAAGCGTGTCCACTTGGGTCTCTACCGTCTCGGAGACTGTGGATGTGACAGCTGGGGCTGGTGTCGCACCCTAATAGTATGTTGTTCGAGATCGTATCTCTTTAAGTCACCGAATATTATGAGAGATTGCAGTGGACTTGGTTTGAAGTTGGCTGCTGGTTATTCTCTTAGAGTAGTTTCGAGACACAATATATATTTCGGCATTTCAGCTCGACTAAGTCAGGGATATAACAGGAGTCTCGGGAGCACTGAGAACTGAAGCTCAGAGTTTTCGGGCCATATTTACATCTCGTTGTCTCAAAATAGTAGTGTTCCAGCAGCAAGGAGGATGCTGTTAAGAAGAACCACTCTGAACTGAATAAATATTGGAAACCCCTTTTAAGTATCCATGTAGTATTGAGGATTAAAGAAGCCATTGGTTATTAAGTTTTAATATTGGAAATCGATACTTGAAATATTAAACAAATACACTCATAAGCAGTTGAATTAGAGAAACCTGCCCGTGTAGGCAAAATGGCGCTCGGGTTGCCACGCATGACTGGGATGTCGTCAGACCTTATATTAGCCGTCTGAGTAACAGTTGAGCACAGAATGGGGAAGAAATAAGATTTCGGAGTATTTGATAGTGGCCAGATCGTTGTGGCCAAGCATTTGGGGCACTCCATGTCTGACGTCGTGCATGCTCCAGTCAAGAGTGTGCCGTGAGTTCATGTATTAGGGTAAACCCACCGCCGCCAGCGACAACTGCCATAGCATACAACGTCGATGACGAGGTCGCCGTCAGCTATCTCGGTTGGCGACAGCAGCTAGACAGGCCACAGTGCTGCAGATCACTAGCCAGTTCAGTGCTAGACCACGACGACCTGTGAGCAGCCATATCACCCACAACCAACTCCTCGCCTACGGGGAATAAAAGTTGTCGCCCTAGTATATAGGCGACCTCTGCACATCACACTACACAAGACTCGACTATTAACGTGGAAGCCATTGGACCCTCGACGCATGGGAAAAAGTCACCGGAGTAAATGAATCGAGGTACTGTGCAACGCAATGTGACCTACTACGCGACGTGAAAAAAAAAATTTACAATCTCCAGAAATTACATGCACAATTACACAGATATAAAACCACATAAGTCACAATGACACTAGCCGCATATAAACAGCAAAATGTAAGTTTCTACTTGCTTCAATAGGAGCAAAATTGAATAAAGTTAACAATTATAACTAAGAAAAACACTGCTGCTCTTGAATCTAATATGTAGAAGGGATCAACCACATCACTAACCTTTACCATTAATATAAATTTTATCACGAAATTGGTTTTGAAGAAAACTTCATTAAGATTATTTTTATAATGAAATAATTGTTACATATACATTGTATAAGATCATTATTAAATACTAGAAAAAAGTTATTATGTAACTTTGATTGACGAATGGGAACCAATTGAAAAAAATTGTGGTATGTTTATGCAATTTTCAGTTCTTTAGAATATTTTTATATCCAGATGGCAACTCAAATTATTACTCATACTGAGAGTTCGTAAGACGGCTTCTGAGCTGTTCATAGGGTTTGTGCAAAATCCCTCGCTTGAAGCAAAACGGAGACGACGAGCCGAGGCAAGACATGCTCCTGCATGTCACTGCCTGAGTCGTCGTCTACAACTGGACACTAACATTTCCTCTCGTGAGCGATTCTGGCGCCTATTGTCATGTTTCACCCCCGCTCCCTATCTGTCAACTATGCTTCTGATTGAAACTCCTAACTTTTGGATACACAAGAAAATACAGCTGATTTACGGCAGCGGTCACAAACACATTCAAGTTCGGCGGCGCTGGAACCAGAAATATTTCAGCCCTATAAAAATTAGCCGTAACAATTCTAAACTGTCGTATATATAGTCACTTTATCTCAGCCAAAACACAATAGGCGTAACAAACTCGCACTGACTATGTTCACTAGGCCTACTTAATTACAAATATATACTCAGAAAGCAAACCACAATACTAAATACTTATTTAAAGACGTAAACTTAAGAAATATACTTAAATTATATATTATTTCATTATTTATATTTAAAATGAAAGAAATATAAATTATTTTTAAAAATTCAGGAAATGGATTGGTGGCCATTAGTGAAATATTAATTAGCTACTTCATAATTCCTTTTATAATTACTGATAAAATTAATGCCTTGAATCACATAGCTAAACTGTTTCAAACATCATGAAATTATAAAAATAAATATGTTGATGTGATGTACTCATTACAATACATGTTGGTACACGCCAATGACAGCACGACTACTTCACCAAGCACTTGAAGCGATGGATCCCTCGTGTCAGCAGGGTACAGTTCAGGCTGGTGGTGGTATTCTCGTATGGGGACTGTTTACGTGGATCCTCTGGTACATACACCTTCGTCCCTTACCAGTAAACGATACAAGGACATGCTGGCAGATCAGGTGCACCCATTTATGCGCCTACAGCATCCTGCAGGAGATCTTAACCTACAGCAAGACAATTTACCAGCCCATCTCTCCTGAACTGTGACTGAGTGGTTGAATGAACACTCCACAGACTTGAGATATCTTGCCTGGCCTTCAAGGTCACCCAACCTCAATTCTCTCAAACACATCTGGGATGCTGTCGAGAGGGATGTACGCACAGTGGATCCTGTTATGGCCGATCTCTGTGCATTGTAGGAGACTGAACAGCGGTTAAGGATCAGTATGGCTCCCGACTGCTTCCGGTGTCTTGTGGAGTCCGTGCCACATAGCACCACCACCGCCATCTGGTTGAAAAGTGGTGTGCTCCATGCTACTAGACAGGTATCTCTAATTCAAGTACTCATGAGTGTAGGTATATTAGATATTGTTAATTCTTCGAAGTGTTGCATTTTATTTGAAAATATATGTGGGACCCCAAATTACATATTAAAACCCGATTGTAAGTGGTTATTTTATTGCAATAAACCCTCCCATCTCTTATAAAATGGCATAAATTTCAAAACTAAGAAACTTGGACTTTGAAGTGAATAATTTGAATTTGATTTTGGCCTCAATCGCTTCCCTTCCTTTTAAAACCCTTGGGTGTATTTTACAGAGGTTTGTATCGAGAATTTGAGGTGGTGCCGAATGAGTATGATTTGATCGCGATGTTTCCCTCAAAATGGACTTAACAAGTCGATATTTAGCTTGAGTACCGTTAAAACTACACAACACAGAGCTATACTCCCGTCTGAGTTCGAACACCACCTCTGAACATCTGGCGACTGGAAACATGTAGCCTGGTTTGGCAAGTCTTATTTCCAACTGATTCAAAGAGGTAGAATAGTCTGGATGCGAAGAAAACCTCATAAATCCGTGGATCCCGCATGTTAACAAGGTACTTCGCTGGTGGCAGTGGCTCTGAAAGTGCATGGAGTGCATTCAGATGATACATATTAGCATCTGTTGTATGTCTCCAACCAAACATCTGTGACTCGTGAATGTTATGTGTACATCATTTCAGACATGCTACACCCATCCATGTCCAATGGTCATTCTGAAAGTTTTGGCCTCATCGGTAGGACAATGCGCCACAACATACGTCCAGAGCCTCAGAATTATAGTTGGAGGAACACTCATCCAAGTTTTGGGTAATGCCATGACCTCCACAATCTAAAAATGTGAACAATGTCGAGCATATCTGAGATGCCCCTCCAACATGTCATTGAAAGCAGAACTCTTCCGTCTCGGAATAATACAGAATTTTATACCATCCTTGAGGAGGCATGGTGTTCATTGTCTAGACTACTTCATAGAGATCATGACATCCATGCCACGTTGTTTTTATGCAGATCTACGATCCAGAGGCGGATCAACACAGTACGAAATTGGTATCCCAATTGTTCTGGCCACAAATAGTACCTTATATAATATACGTATAACGATAATGAGTGTAGTATGCTTGGATACACTTTTCAGAATAGTAAACTTTGGATGTGTCTAAGTAAGGTCGTATTCCAGTAATAATGTACTCGGACATTGATGTTACAAACCATATATATGAGGTTTCTGCTGGCATGTGATGCACAATGAGGATTTAGTATTGTTTTGAATATATTCTTGAGATTTTTTCAAGTATGAAGGTTCCATGTATCATTGGGATTACCCTGAGAATCGAAATGCGAGACACACCTGTAAGTAACCAAGTCACACAGAGTTCTCGGAACACAAGCGGGTCATTCTGAATAGTTGTCAGGCGCTGTAGAGCAGTGGTTCTCAATATGTGGTCCTCTGTTTTCATTGTGAAAATGCCAAGATTTTAGGGTGATGATTCATTTCAACGAATAGTTGAATCGTTATTTCTGTGTTTTTGTTCTCTCGTAGAAGGGGTGCAATGGAAGTGGTCCGTGATAGGCTGAGAGTTTGCCCACTATGGCCTGTGTTAGGTTGACAGTCTACACCTAGTGGTTCATGGTAAAGGAGAGTTTGAGAATCACTACCATATACATGCAAACTGAAGAATTTCCAAGCTACCTGTTGTCGGTAAGAACGTTGAAATCACTCATGACAATAGACTTACCAGCGGAATGGAGGAAATGGTGTGAAGTATGAGGAAATATGTTACAATTCTTCTTGGTTCGTAAGTGGTAGGAATATGTGTATTCCCTGTTTCATCCCTCCCAGCACGCCCTTGGCTATACAACTGGATGCATGCCACAGCGAAGACGACTACAGTCACGGGGTACGTAGGCAAGTCTGTGGAGCAGTACGCACCTCTCTCGGAGCGGGAGCTGCCCGCCCAGCTGTCGTTCCTGATGGGCGTGATGGACACGACATGGACGGCCAGCGAATCATCCACAGCCCCAGCCACCTCCTCTGGGGGCGCGATGAAGGGACCCATCACCTGTCCCCCGGACATCTGCAACACCACCAGCGTCAGCGGCCACAGTGTCTCAGCTGATAGAGCACTCTCTTACAACCAAGGCCAACTAAGTTCGATTCCAGGCGGGGTTGTTGCCGGATTTTTGCATGTGGGTATCGTGTCGGACGATGCCGCGGTCGACGGGTATTCTCGGGAATCTCCCATTTCCCCACCTTTGCATTCTAACGCTGCTCCATATCCACACAACATCACCCTCATCGGCTCTCAAGACCCCGATGTTAAGCCCAAACCTCCACACTCTCCACTCAACCAACATTCTCCTCCAGTTCCACACCACAGGAGCGGCCAGTGCACTATGTGAGCATGGCACACAGACTGGTCACGCCTTAAAAAGACTCTCTGTCACCAGGGGACGAGATTCTCGTTCACTTTTGCGCTCATCGGGAGCCGATTCACGTCGTGGAAACAAAAAGAGGCGTGGTAGTTGCCGTGACACTAAGTTAAGTGTCACCTGCCTGTCACAATACCGCAAACTCCGACCGCTACGCCCGGATGGCGATGCTCACGTCATTGGGCTCCCGATAAGCTGAGAAGTGAAGGAGAACTGCGGCCCAGGGCACTACACGACACTTAAGTGAAGATCAGCTGTTTCACCATACGGGATTGCCAACAAACAGGGGTGATCGTTACACAATTTCCATACAAACAACAGGGAAACACACATCACATTACACCTGTTCCTTTAAAGTATTCACGCCGAGAATTTATTACTTTTGATTCCTATTGCGGGGCATTCACATCTGCAGATAACCATCGTAACTTTTAGGCTATGATGATGATAATTTAAAATGTTACTTTCAACGTTTCTAATGTATCATGCCACTTAAAGTAATACTATAGATAACTCTTGCTTACTTTCACTAGTGACTTTATAACAAAAGTACGCATAATCTTTTTTTCATGTTGTATTGAAGTTATATGCATTCATCCAATTATATTATATATTTTCTAGCATGAGAAATATCTTTTAAATAGTTCGATTAATTACCTTCCACCTATAGTTACTTTCCCTCAATCCAGTTTACAGTTTTAATGAAATCAAATCATAGTTTGTTCAAAACTGTATACACTAGCAGAGGAAATGCATTGAAAAACACCTAGTAAACATCGTTCAACCCAAACGAGTTTTACAAATAAAACAGCTTGAGTATAGATGACAATCTGATCGTAAGTGGAAAGGCATCGCTCGCCGGCACCAGCCTGCAAGCAGTGGACCAAGTGTCTTATTGCAGGTCGTCTGAAAACACGACGAGTGCAATTAACTTTGCGATTCCATTGCGTGTGTATCACAGAGTATGTCTGCAATGCCTGAAAGACGACCGCGAGCACCAATTGAACAGTTACATGACTTTGAGCATGGTCATGCCATATACTTGGACTTCGAGAGGGTTGCTGGATGTTCTGCAGAATCGCCACTCACTTAGGGTGTGACGTGTCAGTGGTCGATCGGTGGTGGAGAAGATGGGAGAGAGAGAGGGTCCCTACAGTCCCCTAGCCCTACCAGTGCCACTTCGCTGCACTGATGAGCGCCTGGACCGAAGGATGTTCGAGCCACCCTGACTGACAGAACAGCAACCGCACATGCGATCAGAGCCACTGTGGCTCCTCATGTGTCTGAACGAACAATAAACAATTGACTGTTGGAAGTAAGTTTACGTTCTCGTGGTCCTCTGGCACATAAACCCCTGACACGTACTCATCTCTGGTGGTGTCGAGACAGAGTGTGTTGGGAGGCGAATGACGAGCAGTGATGTCCAGGCCAGGAGAGCACGCTGGCCACACAACAGGCCCACCTCTTCCAATCCACGATGCTGGAAATCCCATGTTGATGTGATCACATACAGTTCTTGTGTAATGTGGAGGGGCATCGTCGTGTTGAAGCCACGTACGTTGACGGACTGCGAGCGGCACATCCTCGAGGAAATATGGCAATGTAACTTGCAGGAATTGGCAGTACACGTGCCCAGTACATCAAGTACGTTCCAACGAGATGATCACCTACAATGCCCGCCCAGATGTTAACAGAAAATCTGTGCTGGTTGGCTGTGATGGCGGTTGCACGAGGATTGGCATCGTCCCACATGTGACTGTTCCTGCTGTTACAATAACCTTCTCTCGTGAATGTCGCTTCATCAGTAAACAATACAATGGAAGTAAAATGAGGATCTACTGTGCACTGTTGCAGAAACCACTACGACAAATCATGCCGAGGAGCGAAATCTGCTTGTCCCAGTGCCTGCATCTTTCGCACATGGTATGCATGAAGCAGCTGCTCGTTCCTAACACGCCATACAGTATAATGGGACACACCCATTCCGTGCGCAATGGTGCGGATGCTTTTGACGGGTTTTCCTCTGAATGACAGTTGTGAAGGTCTCGTGATGAGGTTGCCACCACGCTGGAAACCTCTAATGTTACAATCGTACAGGAGCTCGTGCATTACCTTTAACTTCACTGTAAGCAGAACCATGTCTGTCATTTCTGAGCTCGTATGCTTCGCCACGTCGACTTGTAGTAGAATGCGTGCAATGTGCAGTGAAGTGTGGGTTTTTATTATGCAGTCCTCTCCTCTGTTAGGGAGAAGAACTATGGTACTGATGAGAGTGGGGGAAACCATGACACACACCACTATTTTGCGCCTCTTATAAATCCCATTAAACGAAATAAGTTACGATTCTGTTCCACCTGGCAGGCAGTAACACTTCTCTGTAAAATCAAACATGTAATTTTTACTCGAAAAGAGCGAGAGTTTGACAATTTTAGCAAAATACATTTATGTTGCTAATTTTGCCGGCATTTCATTATCTCTAGTCAAAAAGGGAATTATTGCTGAAACATACTTTTTTTTTTTATAAATAAGGTTGGCAACATCCCCTTCCAACATTATGGGGGTGGGTTTCATGTACACGACATTCACTTTATTAATTATTATGGTTTAAATAATCAATAAGCATTATTTTGTTTCTGTCCCGCAAGCAGTTTCCTACATATGCCAATAAATGATATTTTTTTCTCAAGCCCTGGAAGCGTCTACCGCTCTTACTATCGTGCTGGGCGAGGAAATATATATATATATATATATATATACAATGAATGTTATATTTGTGTGTGTGTGTGTAGTTTAATGAAAGTTTAATGAACTATTGCAATGTGTGTGTGAGAGTATTTGCCAGACGCAGGTGCCTTTGTCCTTGCAATCTGAAAACCAACTCGTACGTGCAACGCCTTAGAGAATGCGTACGTGGAAAGAAAACTTACCAATTTACAAATGTGTAGCTTTTAAAAAGCAGAAAGGATAGGAAAAAAGACACGTATAAAGCAATACGCTTGAAAGTTCAAACAGGAAAACACTCAAAATTGACACATGGCACACGAGAATGCATACACTTTGTATGAATGCAACAAATAAAATATTCTAACTACAGACGACACTGCATTAACATAAGACATAGTAACTGGGAAAACTAGGTTAAGTCAATTGAAATCTGACGTATTTGCAAAACAGAAAATGTTTAAATTACTGTGGAAATTAAAATAAAAATCAATATGAAATTAGAGAAAATTGTACTGTAACTGAGTCAGGCAAATTAAAATATTAAAATTAATTTTACTATCACCTCTCTTTTTTGAGACATGTTAAATTTCAAATTACGTGACGGCATAACTGATGCCGGAGTTTCTGGCTTCAATAAAACAAATGTATCAGTGTCTCAAATTAAGATGCTGGAAATTATTACATCTTGGCTGGCGTGCAAGGCATAATTAAAAATCTCAGACCTCTGGAAAGTCCTAGGTAGTTAAAACTTCCAAATAAAAATTAATGGTAATAGGTTCCACAAATAATTTAACTCTTGATGAGAAACAGGAAAATTCATTGATGAATGATGACTAGATGGTAGCATACGTCATTAGGAATACTCATCCTTCCAAAGTGGAGTCGGCAGTGTCAGTCAAATAAAACCCACTCAAAATATAAAATCTGGTGTATCAGGACTCGTGTTTGTCCACGAACATTTATAAACTTTGAGGCGCCTCTCAACACCTCTCCTAAGCTTATGCTGGACAGTCTTGGCAACATTTAGTGAAAAATCGCCGTACAAAATTACGGTGGACTGCCTTCTATCATGTCTGATTTGAGAGTCCCGGGGTTCAACAAGGAGACAATGACCCGGACAATTATCTAAAATAACGTCATATCCTGTTATGACAAACTTAGATTGAAAATAGTAAAAGGTCATTTCTCTGAAGTGCAAAAATTAATTTACATACATACATACGTTTTAAATAGGCTGCTGCAAAGAGAAAATAAAATTACATTAACTACTGAATATAAAATGCACTCTGTAGCGAAATTAACAATACTTAAGAAAATAAAATTATAAAAAGATTTAATAGAGGTTGTCTTACAGATACAATTCTAATTAAACTAAATGAAACGTAATTAAACCAAACAAACGTGATAAAATTTAAATATACCGACTCAGTTCAGATGTAAACAAATAAACATGTGGGAGGATACTGTCTCACCACACTATTTGGCCTGGACCATGGGTCGCCTATCTCAATATTTCTATTTCACCTCAGGAAAATTTGTCGGTATGTTTTCGACACACACACACACACACACACACACACACACATATATATATATATATATATACTGAGGTGACAAAAGTCATGGGATACCTCCTAATATCGTGTCGGACCTCCATTTCCCCGGCGAAGTGCAGCAACTCGACGTGGCATGGACTCAACAAGTCGTTGGAAGTCCCCTGTTATGGTGTGGTCAGGCCTTAGTTGAACGTCTTGCCTGATCACACCTTCAAACATTAAACCGAGCGGGATTGCAACGCCACCATTTTGTCGTCGACAGTTGCAGAAATCCCCTCCACCGGTCTCTGAGTGGGGCCGCAGAACCACGCGCTTTATATAGGCCGTCGTTAACCGTCTCGTCGTCGTCAGTCATCTTTAGTCCTTTGGGCGACCCGACCAGCCAAGCAGACCAGGAAGATGGGTGTCCGGCCGTCGCTAACCGTCTAGTAGAAACAGCCTCCGGCAACATTAACAAGGTGATGACTTTCCGGTTAGGGTTAAATAAAATGGCGTGAAGTATAATAATATAAATAATAATCGTCTTAAATTCAATGTAAAGCTCCCCCGATCAAGGGTAACGTAAATAATAATTGTATAACCGTAATTAATAATAAACCTCATCAGATATTGTTGTGCTCTACCGAAGTCATTGAGTGATTATTTGAGATACGCCCCCAACATACTTTCAAGTACGAGCTAGCTGAAAAGCTAGTTCGTAACAATGGTGGAGGCTTGGTTCCTCCCTACCCTCTCGCTGCCTTGCATCAGCTTCTCTACCGTCCACCCCCATTTCAATAAATTCCCCACCCACCCACGCTAGTTTCCGTAATAATAATAGAAAACTTTCAGCCACGTCCGCTTTTAACCTTAAACATTAAAGTGGCTGTCCAATTTAAATAATGTTATAATATCTACTTTTAAAATGCCTTAGGTTTAAATATTAATTTACCTTTTACAGCCCAATATCTAAACGCTGAAAGCAATTATTTGAAATCTAAATAACAGTCGTTATTATAATGTAAAGAATTTCAGTGTAAACCGCAAGTCCCTAGTTGTGTATATTCACGTGTAAACAATTTATCTCTGCTTTACCAAGCTAATAATAAAAATTAAAATGTAGATCACCTGTGTGCGCTGGATATAGTTATTTGAAATTTAACTATTACTGTGATAGAAATTCGTAATCCTGTAAGCATTTTCAGTACAGTAACTTTCAACTCATTCTAATTTTAATAAGTCCATACCATACAGCATATTGTACGTAGTTAGCTATTACTGTGCGCAGATAAAATAAATATATGTTTTATTCAACTTTCCTCTCAGTATACATACTATATATTTAAGAAACTTCTCATATCAAGCTTAGGAATAAGGTATGCCAGTTAACTATGACAATTTTTGTACGCTGATAGAATGCCCGTATTGCGGTACGAGTTGCCAACCGGAAGGACGATATGTCGTTGACTTGACCAAAGTGCCCAGATGGCACATTCCCTCGTCAGCGCTTTCAAGCGGCTCGAGCGCCGCTGGGCGCGAGAGAAAAAAAAAACAGCGTGCTAGAGCACGCCACACAGTGGACATTGCCGAGACGACATTCCCTATCAGCACTTTTCCCCGCGGCACGAGCGCCGCTGTGTTGCATAGCAACGTGCTTGCGCACGCCAAGCAGTTTTCATCCCGCCACATCCGCCTTTAAACTTAAGTTCACTATTCTAGTTTTAATTTTCTCATACTATAAATATTTTCACGTATTTCCCACAAACCCGTGCTATAAGGAAACGGGGAGAATGAATACCGTTGGGTTTACGCATTTCTGTGATCCGAGGACTTAGCCAATCCTCGTGGCTTCCGGACGGGCTAGCGACACGCCATGCCAGTCATACTGCATTGTTTGATGCGCAGACTGCTGAACCTGACGTGAGAAGGATTAATTGTGTGCATTGTTAAGGGTATTTAACGAAATGGGAATAGTGCCTGAGACGCACCCACTTCGACTGTGTTTGTCCGTTCATGGTTTACCCACATCCACCCAATTGTAAGGAGTACTTACTCAGGAGGTCAAACCTTTCGTTTCGCGTGAGACGCGGAGCAATCTTTGGGCCTCTGGCGGAGCTGTGACCCGACCAGAGCGGCCTATTTTCTGTGCTCTACTAGCCATGACAGAGGTCAGGCAGTAGGGGCGCAATTGGATTTTGCTGTGATCTTCTCTTTAAGACACGGTACTTTGAAAGTATACCACGAGGGTACTTTCGTTTCTGACCTCCAGGGAGTAAGTCATTGAGTGCAGATTTCCCCAACCCCTGTAGGCCACTCCTTTGTGTGAAAGTAGAAGTGTAATTATTCTCTCTTTAATTACTCATATATGTTCTTTTCCTCTCTACTATACTCTATTTGCATAATAAGTGTCGTTATGTTTTACTTATGTCCCTCGGCTTTGATAACATACTATGCGTTCTGCTACTTTTCATTCGAACCTTAACTTTTTATTAAACAATGTTATTATATAATAATTATGCTATGCATTGATGTCCAGCGTACATATTAACATTATAATAATTATGAGTTTATCCGCGCACACAGCTAACTAAAATAATTTATTTTCTGAAAGAAAAAAAAAAAGAAAAAAATTTTAAGAACTTGATCTAATGAATATTAGTGTGGCGCAGTGTGCCACTTCATTTTAGAATTACTTTCGATACGTAAGTTGTGATGCATTTTCAGAATACATATTTCAAGTTTGTACATAATTTTACACTTCGCAATTGAAGGACTCCATGCTTGGTTCCCCGGACCAACAGTGAAGCTAGACAAAGTGACAATGTACTTAAAAGAAATTACGTAAGTGCGTAAATAGTACAAACAATTGTATACTTAATGTAATAGTTTAACGAAATGCATACTTATATGTAAATATGTATGGACAATTAGGGCAGTGTAATTACGTAAGTGCGTAAATAGTACAAACAATTGTATATTTAATGTAATAGTTTAACGAAATGCATACTTATATGTAAATATGTATGGACAATTAGGGCAGTGTAAATACGTAAGGGTAGGTGAACGACGTTATTCAAGTAAATTGTGTTTCTACTTTATGCTTTCAGTTCGTTGTCAAAGGCAAATAGTACAAACAATTAGATACTTAATGTAATAATTTAACAACATGTATATCTATATTTAACTGACTGTGTTGAGACCTAGGTTTTTTTATAATTAATATTAAGTTACAAATGTTTACTGTTTCTTGGTCTCACTTCTGTAACATTATAATCATAGAAAACGTTCAGTGTATTGTTTAAAAATGTTTATGCAGACCATCATATGAACTCACAATTAACTTAATGGAATGGAGATTCCATATAAAGCAGACAATGAACTGTCTTCGTTTATGTTTTGATGGTTTCACCATTCACAATTCTATTTGTATGCAGCTGTCAAATATACGGTGCATTTACTCAATCTGGTCATAAAAGCATGCACATACAGTAGTTGCACTACTGTAAGAGGGTTAAAAATGAAACTATTACATCAGTCAGAAGAGTGTAGTGGTAGGTAGCAACAGGTTGTGAGTGGTATATATGTTTACATGTCATTAAATTTGCATATATTTAGTAAATTATGAGGACTCATGTTTTGCCTCAGGATTTTTCAGTTATTCAGAGTTAATTTACTGTATAATTTTTTAGAGGTGTGCATCACATTAATTCTTTTTAAACTAAAGTGTATTACTAAGCTTTTAGTTATTTATTTCAATGTTCTACATAGTTTCTTGTGTTACCTCTTGTACACAGTAACCAAATGTTTGGTTATATTATTTCTAGTGGAGAGTTATTTGTAGTATGGCCAAATGGTATACGGATATAATTGTGGAATTTCATTCCAATACAAGATAAACATAGGCATTCTCATACTGTTTGTTTTTATAGAAGCAGAATAGCAATTCCAATTGGACAGAAAATATTTTTCCGTAACAAGTCAGTGGTTGTAATGAAGGTTATTTAGGTTGTAATAACCAGATGCAAAACAGAAAAATAAAAATAATAAAACCACTGGATTTGGTTAGATGATAATCAAAAGTATGTTATTGAACTTGTGTTGGGTGTCGATAACCAAATGTATATTTATTTTAAAATACGTATGGACCATTAGGCCAGTGTAAAGAATTAAATTGTACCGAACATAACCATTCTATTAAAATCATATTAGCCTTCAAGTAATGCTATTTCAATATATTTGAAGTTCACTGACAAAGTTCATATGTACAATGATCTTAATGTGTCTGTCAACTGTTATGTATATCATTGTACGTCCAACATCCGCCCTCCCAACAGTTTCCTCATTACATCAGGCACGCCTCGCACGACGTCTCAGCGGGAGGAGACCGACTTCGCCAGTCAGCAACGTCACAGCCAGCCCCCACGTGTACACAGAGTCCGCCGACCCACGGTGAACGATCAGTGCGCCCAACTTCTACTCAACCATTTTCAACACGACTCGTTCATCCCACCTCATCCACGAGGTCCACTTTAATGATTCCAGTTTCGTTACTCAACCTTCCTTCTACTATTGACCTAATACCAATTCAGCTATCACGCTAATATTTTTCTACTCTGCTACCTTCTCCAGCATCCCTCCAGAGATGAGGACATTTCTTTTAATCACTTTGGGGGGATGTTACGGTTGAGTCCCGGTGTGAAATGCCTAACTAAGCATTTACCTAAGAGCAACGCCACAGAGTTCATCAACACCAGGCCGGAACCAAATTCAGCAACGATATAACAATGGCGCGAAGATGCCTCAGAAGTGCTGGAATATCAAAACGGCAGACTGAGGGTGATTGCAGCAATCAGGGGAGAATGAACCGCACGACGCGTGGCAACAGGGGATCCGCTGAGCCAGTGCTGATCTAAGAGCATTTTACCTAAGAAGAGCAGTCAACCCGGAGGAGCCCGCCGCCGACGCGCAAGGGGAGCCAATCAAATCACAGTACGTCAATAGTCACGTGGTGGGGCGAGAAGAGTGATATAGGCGGCAGAAATATTGAGCCATGCTGCCTCTATAGACGTCCATAATTGCGAGAGTTTTGCCGGTGCAGGATTCTGTGCACGAACTGACTTCTCTATTGTGTCCCATAAATGTACGATGGGATTCATGTCCGGCGATTTTGGTGATCAAATCATTCGCTGGAATTGTCCAGAGTGTTCTTCAAACCAATCGCGAAGAGTTGTGGCCCGGTGACATGGCGCATTGTCATCCATAAAAAGTCCATCGTTGTTTGGGTACATGAAGTCCATGAATGGCTGCAAGTGGTCTCCAAGTAGCTGAACATAACCCTTTCCAGTCAATGATCGGTTCAGTGGGACCAGACGACCCAGTTCATTCCATGTAAAAACAGCCCACGCCATTATGGAGCCACCACCAGCTTGCACAGTTCCTTGTTGACAACTTGGGTCCATGGATTCGTGGGGTCTCCGCCACACTCGAACCCTACCATCAGCTCTTACCAACTGAAATCGGGACTCATCTGACCAAGCCACGGTTTTCCAGTCGTCTAGGGTTCAACCGATATGGTCACGAGCCCAGGAGAGGCGCTACAGGTGATGTCGTGCTGTTAATAAAAGCACTCGAGTCGGTCTTCTGCTGGCATAAACCAGTACAGCCAAAGTTAGCCGCACTGTCCTAACGGACACGTCCGTCGTACGTCCCACATTGATTCCTGTGGTTATTTTACGCGATGTTGCTTGTCTGTTAACACTGACCATTCTGCGCACACGTCGTTGGTCTCGGTCATTAAGTGCAGGCGGTCGGCCACTGCGTTGTCCATGGTGGGAGGTTATGCCTGAAATTAGGTATTCTCGGCACACTCTTGACACTGTGGATCTCGGAATGTTGAATTCCCTAACCATTTCCGAAATGGAATGTCTTATGCGTCGAGCTCCAACTACCATTCCGCGTTCAAAGTCTGTTAATTACCGTCGTGCAGCCATAATCACGTCAGAAACTTTTCCACATGAATCACTTGAATACAAATGAAAGCCCAACCAATGCATTGCCCATTTATACCTTTTTGTACGCGATACTACTGCCATCTGTATATTTGCAAACTGCTATCCCATGACTTTTGTCACCTTATATATATATATATATATATATCGGAATTTCAACAAAATAATTGTCCCCAAAAGAAAACCTTGCAACTCACAAATATAAATCTGATAACACTGATGACAGCGACACACTTTTACACATCAAACTTTATTCATTGAGGCTGTTACTGGCGTGAGGCCGTCAGCGCAGTAGCTTCTGGCATTCACTTGGTGATAAACTGTCCAACTGGTAAGCCAACATGTCTTAAACGTTTTCAACAAGCCAGATATAATTACATGTTGGTATTAATCTGCTTGCATTCACAAATACTCTACGATATGAAAACACATTCGTAAGTCGTCTACAGTTCGGACTACCGTCATTTAAATAGGGCAAAATGTTAAAAAGAATGACATTTTTGACTGGCATCTATTACTGTTGAAACCTGAGTCAATACTTAAAAGAATATTTCATTATTAGGTTTGAAATATTCTGTTGTCATGTTACAAAACAAAATGTAGAAGAAAGGTATGTTCAGAATTATTAACAGTGTTCAGAGGTAAGGTTTGAGTACTNCATGTTACAAAACAAAATGTAGAAGAAAGGTATGTTCAGAATTATTAACAGTGTTCAGAGGTAAGGTTTGAGTACTGTGCATTTGTCCGAACCTTCGTTTTTCGTAAAAATTAAATTTACCGCGACTTGACTTGGGGAGGGGCGGGGGATCTGGACAGAACACACTACCTCATTGTCTGAGCCATTCAAAATACTTAAATCTATTTGGTTTGCCAAAGAGCATCGCACAAGTATAACAACAACTATCCAGGACTTGGAGGCGCGAACTCACGGCCAGGATTTGTCACATTTCCCACCGAGCTCCGGTGCTGGGAGGATATCCTCCCGAAGGCCTAGTCTGTGCTCTCCTCTGGAGTGCAGGTCAGCCACCGGAGTCTAAGGTTAGAAGACGAGCCTAGCGACTCGACAACAGCACCCAGGCAAAGCCTTTTGAAAGGTATGACCAAGTGTGGCTACAAGACCTATCCAGGTAAGGACACTAACACAATGACTACGCCAACACAGGAACACACACTCACACAAGCACAAACACATAAAAATATCCATAGCCCACAGAGAAGTGCCGCGGACACACACTCACAGGAGGAAACAACACAGACACGCAGACCTGAAAACAGGTGACTGGAGGGCACTACCAGCCCCCACACGAGTGCAGGTGGGGCCAACAAGTCCTAGTTTGACGAGGGCGAGCTCTCGGACGAGTTCGTGAACGTCACAGCGGTCGACCGATGGTGGCGGGAGCAGACGGTCCAGTGTCTCGTCCACAACATCCACACCAAACTCTGACACAGGGCGATACACTCCTCCTCCGAATGGCCTTGGCGAGGAGGGGTTTATCTCCCCCACGAAAAATCACGTTCCGAAAAAGAAACAAATAATGACAGCGGAAGGGACAGAGCTGCTCATTAAGTACAGGTTTCAAATCCTGGCAGAGAAGGTCTAAAAGGAAAGCGAATAAAATTGCGCCTCCTCACAAACACAACCAGAAACACAAAAATACAGATCTATGCCAATAATAATACCAGACAGCAGGTCACTCAAAAACGTGGCCCAGCTGCTCTGCAATAGTCAAGTAAACTTCCAGAACACACTCACTCGCAGGCGAGAATTAAAACCTACGTTTTACACTCGATCAAACTACTAGAAGGCCCAGCGCCTGCTCGCAGATACCACCCACTACACACACGCCCACCCTGATGAGAAGCCTCAAAGGTTTGCCATCAAAAACCTGCCTGAAGAGGGAGTTGATGTTGACCTCCGCGAGGATATCATCAGGAGCGGGTTCAACATAATGAACCTCCGCAACTTCAAACTCAAATCCCGCCACCACACACTTGAGGACCCCGACTTTGTGCCGACAGGCACATGGTCAGTAACAATTGAAAACACCAAAAAAAAATTCCCCAGGATCACGAGGCTCTATTGGACAACCATTCAAATAGAGCATTACAAGCCGCGATCAAAATATGTGCCCAACTTTCGGTACCTGAGGTGCAGGAGTCAACCCAGTCAGTGTCAGTTGTGGCCGGGGAGGGCGCCGCCGGGGGCAGTCAGGCTGGAAACAGCAAGGTTGCAGCTGGCGGATCCTCTCGGGGTGCTTCGGGCGCCGGGGAAGCGAGGCCCGGCCCCTTGGCAGCGAGGACGGACGACTACAGGCCAGCACAGCAGCCTACTAAACGTCCGCCTCTCTTGGAGACTCCAAAACAGCCACCCCATCTGGGTGGAGGTCCAGGTGCCACATTAAACGACATCCGGGAACTCACACACCTACTCCGCGACACGCACTTTACAAAACTAATTACACACATGCGACCATGTTTAGGCCCCATCAGTGCAGCACAAACACTTGTTGACAAGCAATTACTGTTGCTGCAGGCACAAGCTACTCTCCCGCAGTAATGGCTAACCCTAAAACAGAACACACACTAAACCTATTAAACTGGAATGCCTGCGGGATCAAATCGCAGATATACGAACCACAACGACAACTAATAATATATGGAATTGATATAGTTTTCATAACAGCAACAAGACTCAATAAACAGGACAAAATAAATTTTCCCAGATATAATATACACAGATCAGACAGGAATCGCAGAGTAGGAGGAACAGCTATAATAATTAAAAATAACATCCATCGCCACTCAGTAATTACAAATACTTTAAACCAGATCGAAGCCACAGTAGTAAAAATTAAAAGTAACCATACCCACATCCAAATGGCTGCTGCATATAAAAAAAATTAACTAATCCAACAATTAAAACACCCCAAGGATATGTATATACTGGAAGGGATAAAGCTAACGCAATAGCCGACAGCCTAGAGAAACAATTTTCCCCCAACAAAGATGTGCAAGACAAACATTTCACCCAATAAGTCAATAATGATATAAATGAATACCTAAAACTAAAAGTACTCAAACCTTACCTCTGAACACTGTTAATAATTCTGAACATACCTTTCTTCTACATTTTGTTTTGTAACATGACAACAGAATATTTCAAACCTAATAATGAAATATTCTTTTAAGTATTGACTCAGGTTTCAACAGTAATAGATGCCAGTCAAAAATGTCATTCTTTTTAACATTTTGCCCTATTTAAATGACGGTAGTCCGAACTGTAGACGACTTACGAATGTGTTTTCATATCGTAGAGTATTTGTGAATGCAAGCAGATTAATACCAACATGTAATTATATCTGGCTTGTTGAAAACGTTTAAGACATGTTGGCTTACCAGTTGGACAGTTTATCACCAAGTGAATGCCNAAATGAATACCTAAAACTAAAAGGAACATCGGAATACGAACCAATTGCGTTAAAAGAACTATTACAAATAATTAAGACACGCCCTAATAATAAATGTGGAGGGCCAGACGGGATAAAATATGAAGCCCTAAATAAATTACCAGTAAACGCCCTAGAATACCTATTAAAAATATATAATTCAATGTTCAAACTATGCAGATTCCCACAGGCCTGGGAAAAAGTTAACCTGGAAAATATTCTATAAAACCAGAAAACATACGACCAATAAGCTTTCTAAACACTATGAGTAAAATATTTGAAAAAGCCCTGCTATACAGACTACAATATCATGCAGATTTAATAAAATAATTCGAGATAACCAATATGGTTTGAGAGCCCAGCACAGTATCATACATCCCCTACTTAAAATAGTTTAATAAATAACATATGGATTTAATAATAAAGAACAACGATATACAATAATAACTTTCCTAGACGCAGAAAAACCTTTCATAAAGTTTGGCTCCCAGGACTAATATATCAACTAATAAACTACAACTTTCCAGCAACTGTAAATTTATTAGCACACTACTTAAATAATATACGTTTTTACGTAACATTATATGGAGCAGACTCTAACAATAAAAAAGCAAACAGAAGGAATACCGCAGGGGTCATCACTTTCCCCTTTCCATTACCGTATTTACACAGCCGACATCCCAATAACAGATGCACGCACTAATGCTAATATCCAAATGTACGCAGACAACACAGCAATAATAAAGCAACACTACAGTATTAAATGTGCGTTAATAGGAGGTTCTTAGACACCTGGCACCTGGCGGGAGACAGGGGACGAGCTGGTGGCGCCGCCCGCGGGAGCCGATGACGTCATCACGGATTTTTTCTGCTCGTGGCTCTTGTCTCCGATTGGCTACGCGAGGCTTTCAAAATGATCTCGTCTCTGATTGGCCGCGCAAGGCTCTCGTAATATGTGTTTAAAAATTTTGAAAAAATATTTTAAAAATTTTTATTTAAATTTTTTTATTTAAAATTTTGTCAAAAAATATATTTTGTTTCAAAATTATTTTTTTAAAATAATTTTTTGGGAAATACTTTTAATCACTTCCATGCTAGAGGGTTTCCTCCGAGTCTTCCCAAATCTCTGACGTCCGACTGATCCCTACTTCATGCACTTCCATGCTAGGGAGGTTTTATCCGAGTCTTCCCAAATCACTGGTTTGGTTAGCTAGCACATAATTATGTTTCTGAAAAAATTTTCAAAAATTTGGAAAAAAAATTAAAAAACATTTTTTTTAATTTTTGTTAATTTATCTTTAAAATTTATTTAAAGTCAGAGAGTCGACGTAAGGTTCAAAGTTTTGTTTGTAAGTTAATGTGCAAATGACGTCACACGAAGCTCTCGTACTGGCAGCATTGAGGTTCGATGCCAGCTGCTTACTTAGTGCCGCTAGCATGTTGTCAAATATTCGTTTTTTTTTAAAATTTAAATTACATGTAGCTCTCGAAGGAAAGCTAACAGCCTATTGGATACTGGCACATATAAAGATAAAGGAATATATATAACGTTACATAAATTTAAAAAAAGAACAAATCAATTTATATTAATATATATATAATTTTAATTATTTCATACATTTTGTTTATAATTTAAAAAATAATGTATTGGATCTGAAATTTGCGAGCGACGCTACGTGACGTCCAGACTGCTTCTAATGGTGACGAAATAAACCTATCGACGCTGCATGCTACTCCTGGCTGGCTGGTTGGCTCACGTGCGGTGTTCTACGCTGTATGATACCCCTCGCTGGCTGACGTGAGGTGGTGCTCGGCGTCATGTGGCCACTGGCTGGACCCCGTTGACGGCAGGCGGCGCTGTTCTGAAAAAAATTCCATTACGACTGTGGGGCTGCGGTGGCGCTGTGGATAGACGACATGCCAAACGTCATGCTCTTGCATACAATTGCGATGGGGAGCCGTGGTGGTGCGGCGGATAGACGACTCGCTTCTTGGGGGCCGCGGTAGTGAGGTGGATAGACATCTCGTTTCTTGCGACCGCAGTGGAGCGGTGGATAGACAAAGCCTCAGGCGTGTCCCTACAAATACGCCTCGACTTCAGGACATAGCCCAAGGCTACAGGCGGGCTCCCGCGACAACACATGTTTTTCAAAATTTCCCAACACAGCTCTCTACAACGAACCACCATCGTCCCAGGCTGTGCGGCTCTTGCATTCCATTTCGATGGAAGACTGCGGTGGTGCAGTGGGTAGACAACTCACTTCTTGGGAGTCGCTGTGGTGCGGTGGATAGACGACTCGCTTCTAGGGGGCCGCAGTGGTGTGGTGTATAAACATAGACCCAGGCAGTGTGGAACTTGATCTAGCATTTCGACGGGGGCCGCGGTGGTGTAGTGGATAGATGACATGTCAAACTTCATACACTTGCATTCCATTGCGACTGTGGAGCTGCGGTGGTGCAGTGGATAGACGACATACTGCCTCAGGCGGTGCGGAGGCTTGCTCTCGCATTTCGAGGGTGGCGTGGTGGTACGGTGGATAGACGACGCGTCCAACTTCACGCTCTTGTATTCCACGACTGTGGTGATGCAGTGGATAGACGACTCACCAAACTTCACACTCTAGCATACATAGACATCGCCTCCGGCAATGAAAATTATCACATGACCATTTAAGCCCCATACGATCTTATAAGCATAGTTGACCATAATTCCCAAACCATTTGAGATATAGTCGGCAAATGTGTAACATACGCATCACTCCCGACGTCGAAAATTATCACAGAGTCATTTATACCCTAGGCATACTTATAAGCATAGTTGGTCATAATTCACGAACTTTTTAAGATACATTCGTCAAATTCATATCATAGGCATCACCCCCGACAACGTCAATTATCAAAACGTCATTTAAGCCCTATGCGAACTTATAAGCATAGTTGACCGTAATTGCCGACTCGTTTAAGGTACAACCACCAAATTCGTAACATAGACATCACCCCCGAAAACGAAAATTATCACAGGGTAATTTATGCTTTATGCGAACTTATAAGCATAGTTGACCATAATTGCCGACTCGTATAAGGTACAACCACCAAACTCATAACATAGGCATCACCCCCGACAACGTCAATAATCACAGGGTCATTTAAGCCCTATGCGAACTTATAAGCATACTTGACCGTAATTGCGGACTCGTTTAAGGTTTAACCATCAAAATTCATAACATAGACATCATCCCCGACAATGTCAATTATCACAGAGTTATTTATGTCGTATGAGTACTTATAAGCATAGTTGACTGTAATTGCTGACACATTTAAGGTACAACCACCTAATTCATAACATAGTCATCACTCCCAGCATTATCAATTATCACAGATTCATTTAAGCCCTATGCGGACATATAAGCATAGTTGACTGTAATTTCCAACTTGTTTAAGATACGGTCATCAAATTCATAACATAGTGTTACGAACTAGCTTTTCAGCTAATTCGTACTTGAAAGTTGCTAGGGGCGTAGCTCAATAATGACTCATGATTCGGTAGAGCACAACAGTATCTGATGAGGTTTATTAACATTAAGCGTTTACAATAACTATTTATGTTACCATTGATCGGGGGAGCTTTACATTGAATTTAAGATGATTCATTATTACATTTAATTCACACAATTTTATTAAAACTTAACTGGAAAGTCATTACCTTGTTAATGTTGCCGGAGGCTGATTCTACAAGACGGTTAACGACGGTCGGACACACCCATCTTCCTGGTCTGCTTTGCTGGTCGGGTCAACGCCCAAAGGACAAAAGACGAAAAGACGCTGTTTCCGGTGTTACGTCGGCCTATATCAAGCGCGTGGTTCTGTGGCCCCGCTCAGTGACCGGTGGAAGGGGTTTCTGCAACTGTCTTCTTTTGCAAGGATCGACGACCAAATGGTGGTGTTGCAATCCCGCTCGTTTCCAGGTTTAATGTTTGAAGGTGTGATCAGGCAAGCCGTTCAGCTAAGGCCTGATCACACCATAACAATAGACATCACCTCCGACGTCAATTATCACAGAGTCATTTATGCACTATGAGTATCGATGAAATGAGCGGCTTATTATAAAGGACGCCGTTGCACACAACGACAACGGTACCTAACTTGTTACACAAGGCTCCCGAAAGAGTCTCGTCACTGACGAAGCTGGCAACCTATAATAAAGGACACTGCCACACACAACGATGAAGGGGTCTAACATGTTACGTGAGGCTCTTGAACCATTAGCCATGGAAGAGAGACATCACTTCTACACGACGTTGCAAACATATATAAAAATAATTATAAAATAAATAGTTATATACATTTAACAACCTATGTATATTGTAGCATATTGCGTAAGCAACGTATACATTACGTTATGTTAGACGAAGAAATGTCATTTGTGAAGTGCGGGAACGATTAGATTAACATGACTATACTCTGATTAAAACCGATATAAAAATAAAATGAAAAGGAAAATATTTATAAGCAGACACCACAAATGTTTCGCTCGAATGAAGAATATGTAGAGCATGTATCAAATATGATTAGGAATTCTTATTATGTCAAAACTATAAATAAAGGTAAAATTATATAAATTATTTCTATGTTATTCATTTATCTTATCCCTCGCTAATATTAGGTTAACCTCCACCACTAGGGAAAAAAAACAGATTCTGTCAAAAGTCTGAAAGATAATTAATAGTTTTTTGTATAGTGTCAAGTCTCGAACTCAGTTCACTATCGGCGGCTGCTTGAGCAATACACACAGATGCCCTCACTCCCGTCAACGAAAATGACTACATCGATATACATGTCTTAACCATACTTATAAGCATAGTTGACTATAATTTCCGAACCAAATAAATGTGAAAATATTTTGTAAATAAAATATTCGGGATGAAAAAGGTATCGCAGGTTCAAACATAGAGAGTCAGATAATTTCAAAGGTAAGAAAAAATACAAGATGATATGTAATTAAAACAATTTTAGTATTATATTTATACATACTTAAGTATCGAGCACATCATGCGAAAATTTTAATGATTTGTTTAAAGGTTACTGCAACGACAAAAATATCTCCAACAAAGTATTGTTTCGTACATGACCATACTCAATGTATGTTCATCTCAAATACCTGCGGCCTGTCGGACATTCATAAGTAGGTAACAAGCAGATCATGCTACGACAACCCGAGATGGACAACTCGAACCATCATGCCATGTTAATTGTATAAAAGCAAATCGCTACATCTACATACACCTACCACGATAATGTGCATTGTTACAATATAAACATTGGATGAAGACTTACCATCTGCAACTACATCGTCAAGGGACTCTGTAGATTTACACCTTACATCGCGACAACATGAAATCAGTCATTACATATACGCCCTCAGCAATAGTCTGAATAGTCATAGCAAGAAGTGTAAAGATAATGTTTGTTATTCATCGAGAAGTGAGTTGGAAGTATTGTAGCAAGACACCCACTTACAACCTGCCAGACATATATAAACAAATAGCAATAGCTACTACGTCTATTTCAGTCCACCAACCATACTATCGTTTTGTACCACAGCTAGTAGTCGTTAACTGAGATAACCCGAGATGAACAATACTAATTAACATACCGGGCGAACAGCAGTGATGCCTAGCATACAAAGTGTTCCACTATGATAACCGTGATGATGTTTTAACCTACAGTGATAGTCTGTGTAGACATAACAAGAAATGCAAAGGTCATGTTTGTCATTCATCGGAAAGCGAGTGCATGTATTGTGGCAAGACATTCAGTAACCGTACCACTGCCAAATGTCATGAAGATAGCGACTACAAATTTATCACCGTCTACAAGACCTACCCAAGCGTCAACTGCTGTACGGTATATGCGAATAAGAGTATCTTGAATGCTCACAGCAGGAATTGTTTTGCAAAAACACTTACCATAAATGTATCGCTTGAATGAAGAATATGTTGAGCACATATAAAATAATATGTATACTTATTATGACAAGTATGTAAATAAAGGTAAAATTATGTAAATTATTTCT
Source organism: Clitarchus hookeri (assembly GCA_002778355.1). NCBI lineage: Eukaryota > Metazoa > Arthropoda > Insecta > Phasmatodea > Phasmatidae > Clitarchus > Clitarchus hookeri. Next base: position 714,021 of record NQII01000110.1, read on the forward strand.
TTATTATTATTCATTTATCTTCTAGGTACACCCGTGTTGACACACATGACTGAAATTCAACGTGCAGAACACTCGCCTATGCGTACAGTATATTCATACAGACGTAAACAGATATAAATAAAATGTAAATGAAACAATTTATGAGCACTTACCTACCAGCATATATTGCACAAGTGTCGGATGCCGTACGATGCTTTAGATGATGATGATGCCAGACGAGACCAAACATTCCATCCTAGTTTTCTCATATTGCATCTGAGCACCTTTCACAAGACGTCCTGCACGGGAAAAAGGGGGGGGGGCGGTGCGAGTCTTATACTCTGCCATTCCACCTTGATTTTCCCATATTCCTTCCGGTCTCCTATCACCTACCGTCCTGACGGGGACGTGACGCATGCTCTGTCATTCCACCTTAGTTTTCTCATATTCCTGCCATGCACCTTTCTTATATTAACACGTACATGTTTTAATGTAACCCTTAGCTATTGGTTATGTAGGGAGAGACTTTGTTTGAATGATAGCAATTACTATGTACTCTGGAGACTCCAGTTGGCAAGTATGTAGTGTGAGAGACGAATCATAAACAAGGTGCAAGTACTATGTACACTGATGGTCACAGCCGCTGGAAGAGTCGTACACAAACTACAAGCAACATGTACGCACGCACACACGCACATACACACACTATCTCCACGCTGGAATAATACCGTTTAATGAGATTGTTTGACTCGTCTCGCACGTCTGTAAAAAAAAGGTAAAAGTATATACATTATTTCAGTGTTATTCATTTATCATAACCCACGCTAATATTAGGTTCACGTCCATCACTAGGAAAGTAAAAAAAGCAGATTATGTCAAAGTCTGTAAAAGAATTAATAGTCGTTTGTATAGTTCCAAGTCTCTAACTCAGTTCCCTATACATGTAGTATATTCATACAGATCTCACGCACACACACACACGTACGTACGAGGTTTCAATCCAACCGTCAATGTGTTCAACAATTACACTGAAGAGCCAAGAAAAACTCGTACACCTGCCTAATATCGTGTAGGGACCCCGCGAGCACGCAGAAGTGGCGCAAGACGACGAGGCATGGACTCGACTAATGTCTGAAGGTATGCAGGAGGCAATTCACACCATGAATCCTACAGGCCAGTCCACAAATCCATAGGAGTGCGAGGCGGTGGAGATCTCTTCTGAACAGCACGTTGCAAGGCATCCCATATATGCTCAATAATGCTCATGTCTGGTGATTTAGGTGGCCAATGAAAGTGTCTAAAGTCAAAAGAGTGTTCCTGGAGCCACTCGGTACCAACATTCGACGTGTTGGGTTGTCGCATTGTCCTGCTGGAATTGTCCACGTCCGTCGGAATTTACGATGGACATGAATGGGTGCAGGTGATTGGACAGGATGCTTACGTCTCTGTCACCTGTCAGAGTCGTATCTAGACGTATCAGAGGACACATTTCACGCCAACTGCACACGCCCCATACCATGACAGAGCTTCCACCAGCTTGAACAGTCCCCTGTTGACATGTAGGTTCCATGGATTCATGAGGATATCTCCATACCCGTACACGTCCATCCGCCCGATACAATTGGAAACGAGACTCGTCAGACCAGGCAACGTGTTTCCAGTCATCAACAGACCAATGGCGGTGTTGGCGGGCCCAGGCGAGGTGTAAAGTTTTGTGTCGTGCAATCAACAACGCTACAAGTGTGGGCCTTCGGCTCCGAAAGCCCATATCAATGATAATCCGTTGCATAGTTCACACGCTGGCACTTGTTGATGCCCCAACATTGAAATCTGCACCAATTTGAGAAAGGGTTGCACGTCTGTCACGTTTAATGATTCTCGTCAGTCGTCGTTTGTCCCGTTCTTTCACGATCTTTTTCCGGCAGCAGCGATGTCGAAGATGTGATGTTTTACCGGATTCCCGATATTCACGGTACACTCGTGACATGGTCGTACGCGAAAATCCAAATTTTATCGCTATCTCGGAGATGCTATGTCCCATATCTCGTGCGCCAACTATAACACCACGTTCAAACTCACTTAAATCTTGATAACCTGCCGTTGTAGCGGCAGTAACTGATCTAGCAACTTTTCCAGGCGCTTATTCTGATTGGTTCCATACCTCTGTTATTTGTATACGCACGCCTATACCAGTTTTTTGGCTCTTCAGTGTACATGGAAAACAATGAAATTACTGTGGCAAGACCTTCCGTAAAAGTTGTAATGCACGACGACATGAACAGGGTGAGTGCTAAAAGAAGCCTGTCTCCTGAATACTACCATGTGATATGTGTGGTGCGATGTTTGGTAGAAGTGGCAATCTAAAGAGGCATACTGGTATATGTAAAGGTAACACACCTTTACTGGTCACAAGACAGCAAGCATTGAACTTATTGACTCAAGACAATACTATAGCTGGCCATCATACTGATTCGTCGTGTGAAATATTGATTGTTCCATCACCGATAACACTATCCGGAATTGCATTAAGTTCCAAAACAGTCTGTGAAGAAGGAAATACGACCGTTGCAGACATTTACTATGAAGAGTGCAAACCATACAGATCGTCCAACGATGTGAACAACAAACATGTATTGCTATCACGTAAGATGAAAAACGAAGATGTCACAACTCTCTAGGACATCGAGCACGAAATTGTGACCACCAAGTCCGCTGGTGATGATGTGAAATATACATATTCTTCTGACGATGATGAAGTAACTGCGTCTGCAAAGCAAATGCGTAAACACGATGCTGAAGAAGACGGCTTCTTGAAGTTGAGACATAATAAACGCAGATTCGAACCAAGTACTCTGGCTCTACCATTCCACCTCGGTTTTATCATGTACCTTCCAGCATCCTTTCACCCAACATCCTGGTGGTGACGAGTCTTATACTCTACCATTCCATCTCAGGTTTCTTATATTCCTATCAGCATCCTTTCACCTGACGTCCTAGTGGTAATGAGTGTAATATAAAAAAAGTCATATATATATATAATTATAATGTTAATAAGTCATACATAGCGAAGGGTTGCATTGATAACAGGCATGTGTTAATATAAGAACGGTAGTAGTTAGATATAGTTGTTTCGAACGCAGCGTCATGACAGGGAGGGCGGCAGGAAGAAGCTTGGTAAGGAAATTATAAACCTCATGCGTATGCATTTCGCTTCGGGGGCGGCCATCTTGGCAGCCAATGCCAAAATTGGCAAAAATTTAAACATTTATTTTCAAAAAATTATTTTTTTACAAAATTAATTTTCAAAAATGTATTTTTCAAAATTAACATTTTGAAAGGTTTGATTCAATATTTCAAAATATTGATTTAATATTTTCAAATATTGATTTACTTTTCAAAAGTTCCAAAAAATTATTTTTTCTCGGACATTCCCTGGCGGCTATGTTTGTTCATGGAGGCTCCCTAAGCCGATGCCAAGGGTCGGCCATGTTGGTTGTGGCTCCCGAAGACGACGCCATTATGTAATTCTCTGGCATTTAAGGGGGCACCCAATGGTTATGTAATGCTCTGGCATTCAAAGGGGGCCGCGGTGAAGCAATGGATAGAGCACAACTTCACGCTCTTGCATTCACGCACCACCAACGACGGCTCCCAACAGAGACGCAGCCAGGACATCAGGACATAGCTTCGGAGTCGTTATGTCATGCTCTGACATTCAAGGGGGTCGCGGTGAAGCAATGGGTAGAGCGCAACTTCATGCTCTTGAATTCACGCACCGCCGACGATGGCTCCCAACAGAGACGCAGCCAGGACATCAGGACATAGCTACGGAGTCGTTATGTTATCCTCTGCCATTCAAGGGGCCGCGGTGAAGCAATGGGTAGAGCACAACTTCATGCTCTTGCATTCACGCACCGACGATGGTGGCTCCCAACAGAGACGCATCCAGGACATAGCTTCGGGACTTCACGCTCATGCATTCCATTGGAATGGTGCCGCAGTGATGCAATGGGTAGAGCGCAACTTCACGCTCTTGCATTCACGCACCGACAACGACGATGGCTCCCAACAGAGACGCAGCCAGAACATAGCTTCGGGACTTCACGCACATGCATTCCATTGGAAGGGTGCTGCAGTGATGCAATGGGTATAGCGCAACTTCAAGCTCTCGCATTCACGCACCGACGATGGAGGCCCCCAAAAGAGACGTCAGCCAGGACATAGCTGCGGGAGCTACGGGACATCACGCTCTCGCATTCCATAGCAAGGGTGCAGCAGTGATGCAATAGGTAGAGCACAACTTCATGATCCCGCATTCACAGGGAAGGGGGCAGACATTTCCCGAGAGAGACGCATGCCTCGAGCTACTAGACTTCACGCTCTTGCATTCCATAGTAATGGGGGTGGTGCCGCAGTGATGCAATGGGTAGAGCGCAACTTTATGCGCTAGCATTCACAGGGGAGGGGGCAGGCATGTCCCAAGAGATACGTCTTAGATGACATGTTAAATGTCACGCTCTAGGATTCCATTTCAATGGGTGTTGCGGTGATGCAATGGGTAGAGCACATGTTAAAACTTCATGCTCACATTACGCGGTGCATTTGCAGCTATGGAGAAGAAAAATTAACGATGTAGGCGATCAAGTTAGAGGTCTCGCACGAAACTAGACAGTCTCCTTAATGACAAAGCATCGAACAGCGTGGGCGAGCGAAACTAGGCAGTCACCTTAATGACACGACCACGCTGGAAGCAATAAGTAAGAAGTTAGACGCGAACCTCGGTGCCATCAGTATGACTTCCCTCACCAATAACATGCAACGTGTAGTGCTAAGCAAGCCGCCTATCGCTGGAGAGCGTAGGCAACTTAGAGACGAATCGCAGCAATATATTGGAAGGGATGCCGAATAAACTTAGTACAAATCTGCTCGAAGAACTCGACATCCGAAATCAAAACTTTGAGTACGATTGGGGCGGCTGCGGCAGCATAGCGGATAGAGTGTGCATGTAAAAAAACACCACGCACTTGCACTTCATTGCTACGAGGTGTCGCAGTGATGGAACGGATAGATGACAAGTTAAATGGCACCCACTAGCATTCCATTTCGACGGGGGCCTCGGTAGAGTAGTGGAAAGAGTGCACAAATGCAGGTGTGTCCCTAAGAGCTAGAGACGCCTGCCACACCTCCATGACATATATGTGCTGCAGCCAGGCTGTACCATCAGTCAGTATGCAAAAAAAATAAGTCATGCAGCATTCTTACATACATGTACGTGCGCATCCACTTCCAAGACACAAGTGGCAGACCACATCGAGAAAATGTGTGTAAATGGGAAGAGACACGTGCCGTGGCACTGGGAGCCAGGAGGAAGGGGGACGCGTCCACACACCGGACGACTTTCAAGGCCGTCAGCTTAAAGTAGTTCTCGCATCCCAAGAGGAGCCGAGGTAATGCAACGGATAGAGCGGTTGCCGCGGCAGCTGAGTCGTGTCCCAAGAGGAAGTATTAAAAAACAAACTCGAATTTGCTTTTAAAAAAAATAATAATATTATGTTATAGCCCCCCATCTCGCCGAGAGAGAGAAAAAACACATTTACAAGGCTTTACGTCACTCTTCCGGCGCAAGAGCGATGGAAATATATATATATAAAGCATGCGAAGCCAGGAGGGTGATCTCAGAGTCTTCCCAAATCCGAGTATACTTAAATTGTTTCATACTTACACATGTACAGCATACCGCCCGTTGTAGGTCTTGCTTCCACTGTGTCTCACGAGATATTATATGATACGATGCTTAGAAAGGCGTATTTGTTACGCACATCCCAGCCCCCCGATGTGAGTTTCGGAAATATATATATTTAAAAAAAATATGTAAAGTAGAGAACCAATTATATGTACACACATACAGCAGACCCATCAGTTGTAGGTCTTGCTTCTACGACGTTTCACGAGATACTGTATGATGCAATGCTTAGAAAGGCGTTTTTTTATTGGAAATATATATTAAAAATATGTAAAGTAATATGATTAAAAATTATTATTAACGTCCCAGGCAAGAGCATGCAAGGCAACGACTGCAAGCAGCACACACGTGAGTTGCTGATATATATAACATGTCAAGTAGTAATCACTGCCGCAACCAATCTACTTACGCCTAACGCAAATACTACAATCAGTGGCCGGGAGGGTTATCCTTAGTGTCTTCCCAAATTCGATTATCATTTAATTCCCCTCCTACAAGGCCGTATACATCATGCGCTTGCATTCCAAGCTACAGATTGTCTCAAACATCGCACGTTTGCATTCCAAGCCGGGAGGATTATCTCAGAGTCTTCCCAAAAATAATTACCATTTAAGACCTTCCTACTAATAATATATACAATGTGCTTGTATTCGAAGCCAGGAGAGCTAGCTCATGATCTTCCCAAAATTAATTAACATGTAAGTCATTCCTACAAAATGAAATACTTCACGCTCTTGCATGCCAAGCCGGGAGGGCTATCTCAGAGTATTCCCAAATTAAATTATCGTTTAAGACCGTCCTACTAGATGATATACACCACACGCCTGCATTCCAAGCCAGGAGAGTTATCTCAGAGTCTCCCCCAACATATGTGCGAGGGTTATCTCAGACCATACACAATGATAAAGCATTAAAGGCAATGTACACTACTATGAAAATAATGGCGGGAACAGTCATGTCACTACTGTAACATATCATTTCCATATGCCTACAATGCGAAGAGACATATGAAGCATAAAATGTAAGCTATCGCTGTAATAAAGTGAGAACACCACCGCACAGAAAGTAACCTAAATTGCTATGCGAGGCTGTCGTTCACTGAGGAAAGCCGAGACACGCAATGCAAATTGACATGTGTATAGTATATATAAGCAAACATCACGTAAAATGAAGATCATTCCGTTGTCGAGCGCTGTTATGAAAAGCAGTCTTGTTTACAACAATATGAAGACAGAATCAATGGATGAAGACTCACCAACGCCAACATCATCGGCATCAACAGCAAGGTACACTGAAGAGCCACTACACGCATTACGATATCATCGTAACTACTACAATCGTGCACCCTGCTATAATATGAGGACGGAACCAATAGCGGAAGATTTACCGACTACAACCTGGCCAACAGCAAGGGGTCCTGAAGAGACGATGCAAGCGATACGCCATCAATGTAACTACTGTGGAAATACTTTTAACACAAGGTATCATTCACGTCGGCATGAAAGTTGTCATTGCATGTTTAGCCTGGCATACAAAACATTCCACTGTGATACCTGTGATGCTATGTTTGCCCGAAGTGATGGTGTGTATAGTATAGACATAACAATACATGCAAAGGCTATGTTCGTCGTTCATCAGGAAGCAAGTGCAAGTATTGCGGCAAAAATTCAGGAAGCGTAGCAGGACCAAACAACATGAAGATAGCAACTGTAACTTTGCTACCGTCTACAAGACCTACCCATGCGATAACTGCAGTGCAGTATATTCGAATAAGAGCCAATTGACGGCTCACAGAAGATATTGTTCATCTGCTAAATCAGTCAACATAAAGGTTTCGCTCGAATGAACACTGTTGAGCATGTATCAAATGTGATTATGTATTTTTATTATGTAAAGTCTGTAAGTAAAGGTAAAAGTATGTAAATTATTTCGGTGTTATTCATTTATGTTAATCCTTGTAAATATTAAGTTCACCTCCACCTCTGAGAAAAACCAGATTTTGACAACATCGAAAATATAATTAACTGTAAAAAATGTTAATATATTAATATAAATGATCACCATCAGTCCTACAACACAAGGACGACAGCTCGAGTCATCGCTAACATGGCTAGCTCTTAACAACCAAACAGAGAATGAAAAAATTAACGATGTTATACACTACCAGACTATTCTGGACAGTACAACAGACTAGCAAATAACTTCCTTAAAAACCAACTGAAACGGTCCAATACATTCAGTGTACAACACTAGCAACAGAACGTGACTGTTGTCATATGCTGTGGAATATGTGAGACAACTCAGATGGTTGGATGACGACGCAAGCGCCGTGCAGGCCTTGTCAAGTTTAACGAATAACACTAGCCAACAGAGTGTTATGTACGGCTCCAAAGGTCACACAGCTCCTGCTAGGCGCACGATAGCCTTCAGCTGGCATGATTGAATTCGACGTGCAGAACACTTACCTATGTGTAGAAACACAGATTGGAACCTAGTACTCTGACTCAGAGGTATCTATAGTTCATTTCATATAAGAAGGTCACATCCTGACAGTCAGTGAGTGGCAACTTAACATATTGAAAATAAACAATGTGCCATTTGCAAAATCCTGCATCAGCTGATGCACGAATGAACAAACGTTAATGTTACGTTGGCTATTCTGAGTGCACTGCCGATGCACATTAGTCAAGCTGAAAATACGCAATAACAAAGAGTTCCTAGATTTATTAATACATTTTATTTTACGTGGTCATAAAACAGCAGTTTTTAGTTTTAAAAACTAAACTTCGTGATAAAATAGTAATGTATAGGTGTTCAAAATGAAATGCATAATAATACAACCAGTATAGAAATGAAATCAAATCTCGAAACCTTTTTCACGTCGTATACCGCCCTCTCCAACCCCGCTTTTCTTACGTGCTTGATATTAATTCCAAAAGCATACAGAAATATTGCATAATAATGTTGAACTATTTTCTTTAATAATTTTACGAAATATATTTGAAATGCTTTTCGTACCCAGCCAGTTATAGAACACCAGTCTACTTTACACAGATGCTATCGTCGAAAAATATGTTGTGCGCGCTACCTATTGGCTTATTTGCGAAGCATACGCCGTATTGTTCTCCGAAAACCCACACCTTGTTTCCGGAGAAGTGGGACACCACACACTCGCCACACTAGCACGCCAACCTGTAATGTGTGTTGCACCCACGTCTTCCCACTGCTCCCCTCTACATGTTCCTGCCCTTCCAGTTTCAAAATACGTTTACGAACGACCGTACAAACGCACACCAAACTTCGTTTCGAATCCTCTTTCGCCACCTGCCGTGCACCATAGCAGTTCATCAATTACCGCACGAGGCAGCACCTCCTAGACGCGCTTACTCGCCGGACCATTATGTGGTCGATCAGCTGATGGTGGAAGGATACGTAGTCAGATGTAGTCAGATGTAAACAGTGGCGCTACTTTCGCCGAGCTGTCAAAAAGTGGCCTTCTTATATGGTATGGACCATAACAACCTACTATCATGGAAGAACATTCATGCAGACATGATTCGTGAACCTTCTGTGAAGAGTGATGGGAAGTCTAGCTGCATAGTGTTGTAAATACGTTAACGACTTGGTTGTAATATATATATATATGAAAGCATATACATAAATAAAATTAAGGATGGACAACTTACCACAAACTGAGATATGTTAAAAGCCAAAAAAAATATGGACGAGTTGTATGCCGAATGTGTGAATACTAAAGACGACGAGCAGGCAATACGAAATAATCTAAAATATTAATATATATGAATGGCTGTAAGTTCGCATAGGGCATAAAAGACCATGCGGTCATTTTAGTTGTCGGGAGTGAAGTCTATGTTATGAATTTGGTGGCTGTATCTTAAACAGTTCGGGAATTACGATCAACTATGCTTATAAGTATGCATAGGACTTAACTGACTCTATGATAATTGACGTTGTCGGTAGTGATGTCTATGTTACGAATTTGGCGACACTGTCTTAAACGGGTTGGAAATTACGACCAACTATGCTTATAAGTTCGCCTAGGGCATAAATGCCCATGCCATTATTTTCGTTGTCGGGAGTGATGTCTATGATATGAATTTGGTGACACTATCTTAAACAGTTCGGGAATTACGGCCAACTATGCTTATAAGTACTCATAGGACATAAATGACTCTGTGAGAATTGACATTGTCGGAGGTGATGTCTACGTTACGAATTTGGTGGTTGTACCCTAAATGTGCCAACAATTATGATAAACTATGCTTATAAGTTCGCATAGGGCTTAAATGACCCTGTGATAATTGACATTGTCGGGGGTGATGCTTATGTTATGTATTTGACGAATGTATTTTAAACAGTTCGTGAATTACGACCAACTATGCTTATATGCATGCCTAGGGTAGAAATGACCCTGTGATAATTTTCGTTGTCGGATGTGATGCGTATGTTACAAATTTGTCTATCATATATTAAACGGTTCCTGAATTACGGTCAACTATGTTTATAAGATCGCATAGGGCTTAAATAACCATATGATAATTTGCATTGCCGGGGGGATGTCTATGCATGCTAGAGTGTGAAGTTTGGTGAGTCATCTATCCACTGCATCACCACAGTCGTGGAATACAAGAACGTGAAGTTTTTTATGCGTCGTCTATTCACCGTACCACCTCGGCACCTGTCGAAATACGAGAGCAAGCCTCCACACCGTCTGAGGCAGTGTGTTGTCTATCCACTGCATCACCGCAGCTCCACAGTCGCAATGGAATGCAAGTGTATGGAGTTTGACATGTCATCTATCCACTGCACCACCGCGGCCCCCGTCGAAATTCTAGAACAAGTTCCACACTGCCTGGGGCTATTTCTATATACCCACACTACTGCAGCCTCCCTAGAAGCGAGTCGTCTATCCACCACACCACAGCGACTCCCAAGAAGTAAGTCGTCTATCCATAACATCATAGCAACTCCCAAGAAGTAAGTCTTCTATCCACCACATCACAGCCACCCCCAACAAGTAAGTCATCTAGCTACCACATCACAGCGACCCCCAAGAAGCAAGTTGTTTATCCACCGCACCACCGCAGCTCCCCATCGAAATTTAATGCAAGAGCCGCACAGCCTGGGACGATGGTGATTCGTTTTGTAGAGAGCTGTGTTGGAAAATTTTGAAAAACAACATGTGTTGTCGCGGGGAGCCTGCCTGTAGCCTAGGGCCATGTAATGAAGTCGGGGAGTCGTAGGGACACGCCTGAGGTGATGCCTATCCACCACACCCCTGCGACTCTCAAGAATCGAGTATTCTATCCACCTCACTACCGTGGCTCCCAAGAAGCGTGTCGTATATCCACCCCACCACCGAGGCTCCCAGGAAGCGATTCGTCTATCCATCGCACCACCGCGGCCCCAGAAAGCGCGCCGTCTATTCACCAGACCCCGCGGCCCCTAAGAAGCGATTCGACTATCCACTACATCACCTCGACCCCAAAGAAGCGAAGTAGGGACTAATCGGGGCATTGTGGCATGGATTTGGGAAGTCTCGGGGAAAATCCACTAGCTTGAATGACATGCCGTCTATCCACTGCATCATCGTGGCCCTCGTCGAAATGGAAGCCCTCGCACCGCCTAAGGCAGTGCATTGTCTATCCGCTGCACCACCGCACTGTAGCCCCACAGCCGCAGGATAATATCATATCACAATGTTTAGCTATGTAAAAATTTAAAGAAATATTAAATTATTTGGGTAAGGTCAGAGTTACTAATTTTTTTTTTCAGAACAGCGTCGAGCACCGCCACTCACAGCCATGAGCCATCCATCCAGCCAGAGGTCACACACGCTGCAGAACACCGCCTCCCCTTCAACCATCCTGACGAAGGTTACACATACGTCAGGTATCATTCGCCGGCATTAGAAGCAGCCTGGAGGTCACGCAGCGTCACTCGCAGATTTCAGATGCAATGTGTATAAATTTTTTTTTAATGCATGTAAAATTTTTATAAATATAACATATAAATACATCTTACTTTTTTTATATACGAGTTTTGATGTGTTAAACATAACAAAGCTATACTTAGACACATTTGACATTGTACATGCTAGCATCCTTTATGATAGGCAGCCAACTTCGCCCATTCTTCGAGGGCCTCATGTGAGGTAATTTGAAAAAAGTATTAAAAACATCAATTTGAAAAAAAAGAACATTGAACTTCATAAATAAATTTTTAAACTACAATGAATTTTTCTCAAACATTCCATGTTAGCCATTTTGTATTTTAAAAAATAAATTTAAAAAAATTAATGTAAAAAAAAAAATTTTTATTTAATAATATATTTTAAAATTTTGGAAAATTTTCAAAACATACTATTTCGAGAGCCTCGCATAGTAAATCAGAGACGAGAGCATTTCGAGAGCCTCGCATAGCCAATCAGAGACGAGAGCTTCGCGTACCTAGTGTAATGCAAGAGCAGGAAATAATCCGTGATGACGTCATCGGTGTCCCCCGGACAAAGTCCCCCCCCCCTCGACAACACCCCATGGCTCCTGACTCCTGAAGCCCCAGCCCTGTGGCCTGGAACCGACTGTTTATAGCTACTGTCATCACATAAAGCACGCGACGTGAGAACACCCACTCACGAAATTACAGTTCTGTAGCCAGGAAATAGAATACAGCAACAAGGTCAAGTAACTGGGTGTAATAATGGATATGAGGCGGTTCTGGAAGCATCACATTCATACTCAGTTCGCCAAAGCCAATTCCCGGCTAAGGCAGCTGTTTCCACTCCTTAATCCTTATAGTTCACTCCGCACCCGAAACGGTGTAGTAATCATTTATCATACTCTCATTCGCCCAATTCTCACCTACGCCTCACCAGTCTGGGGGACAGCAGCTTGGTGTCAACGAATAGAGGCCATAAGCCAACCTTAGGCAAGAGATTCTAAGTGTGTTGCTACAAGTCCCCTATCGGCTAAGTGGGCAGTGCAAGAAAGGGTACAGAAAGTGCCAGGTGGGGTGGTGGTTCCCGACTACTTTCCCCAGCCAGAGGCTTTGCCTCAGAGGTTTTAAACCTCAACCAGTATGGCAGCCAAAAGGGAAAGTTGGTACTCTGTGTACCAGAGGCCCCCGACAAAGGTATATCAAGGCTTTATGCCAGAAAGAAAAGCATTTCTTGGCACATGTACACAAGGAATTAAACTAAATAGAGATCGTGCAATCTACAGCGAGTATTGGATAATGATGCAATTTGGGATCAGGTGCTCCCTCCCTCACAGGAGAAAAGTAACTGGTTAAGGAAAATCCTTATCTTTGTCTGGGGGCAGGATGTCAAAATAATGACCCCTGTGGTCATTGAGATACTGGCAAACCAAGGAAAATCCAAGGAGGTTAGCGAGGGCGATGCTGACACTCCAACCCAGACACCCGAAGGCACGAACTGGGCAACAGAAGTAAAAGAGGAAGAGGCAGAACAAAGCAAAACAGAAGCAGAACTGGCCTATGAGGCCATACAATTGGAGGCTTCAAGGGATCTGGAGGAAGTTACTTCGTACATGACTGATGATAGAAAGAAGGTCAACAAAGAAGCCTCAAACTTCTTGTTGCCCAGAATTCTAAGGTTGAAGGCACTTGTAGATATGCAACTGCTCAAGAATGCAGTCTTGAAATCAGACAACAAAGGACTAACAGATAAAGTTTCTCTTCTAGAGAAACTGGCACAAAGGGAAAGTATAACACAAGTACAGGGGATCAATATTGCCAAGCCCCCAATGAGTTACTCTGGCATTGTTAAGGAACAAAAAGCCAACAAGGACAAACCAGACAACAAGACCACAGGGGAGTGGCAGGTTGTTCAGGGCCGGAGATTAACAGCCCGAAAAACTGTTCTTATCTACCCCAAAAAGGAGGAAGGTAAGCTAGAAGAAGTCCGGGGAAAATTGAAAGCACTGGACCCAGTCAAAGAACAACTAAAAGTAAAGAATTTAAGAGCGGTCGGAAAAGGAGGCATCCTTCTGGAGGCAGAGGATGAGGAAACACTCCTTAAACTGAGGAATAACCAGAGGATGGAAGAACTGGGACTTCGGGTCGAGGACCCAAAAAGATATGGGCCAAAAGTTATAGTTTTCTATGTCCCTCGAGACTATGACATGCGAGAACTTCTGGACACAATTTGTGAACAGAATTTCTCGCAAGACCAAATTGGAAAAGAGGAGTTCTCAAAGAACGCCTCTATACGCTTCCGAACAGGCCCACGTCACATAAAGGACAAGGTTAACACGGTACTTGAGACAATGCCTGCTCTGAGAAGGATGCTCATACAGACAGAATTTCTGTATGTTGGGTTCCAAAAGTGCAAAGTGAGGGACTACCTTGTGCCAGTGCATTGCTTTAAGTGCCAGGGTTACGGTCATATAAAGGAGAGATGCAAATCGCCTATGGTTTGTGCAGGATGTGCTGAAATTGGACACAAGTTTCTGGAGTGCACCAAGTCAGAGGAGGCAGTTAAGTGTATTAACTGTCTCAGAGACAAGAGGAAAGATACCGGCCACCGAGTTGGATCAAATGAATGTCCAGCGCACCAGAGGCAGTTAGCTCTGGAACTTGACAGGACCCAGTATGTCTAGGGGACGCGCGCTGCTACGTGTCGGGCAAATCAACCTGCAAAGGGCAGCAGTTCCTACAATGGAACTGCATAGAATTGGACAGGAGCAAAAACTTGATATTGTATTGATGCAGGAGTCCTACCTGCTTCATGGGAAAATACCCTCTCTTCACGGCCGCTTCGTCTTGATTGGGGAAAAGCCAATGGCAGGAATATGGGTACGCAACCCCGAGATCGACTATATCCCACTGGAAACTCTGTCGAACACGCATTATGCGTGTTTGAAGGTGGAAATGGGAGGCGGGAGTGTGACGATTGTATCGTTAATAGGTTCCTTGTCGAGAACAACCTGCAGGTTGCTAATGTACCAGGACATCCGGCAACCTTCTGGTCGTCTGCCCATGATACGGAATCGTATCTAGACGCAACAGTAGAGACAGCGTGTGCCCTTGGACGGATTGGGGACTGGAGAGTTTCGGACGAACTGGATTCTGACCATAAAATGATATTTTTCGCCAGTCAATGTAATGGGGGAAAGGGAGAGAGACCTACAAGGCCACGATTTGTCATGGCCAGAGCTGACTGGCCGCTCTTTGACAAAGTGCTGCTAAGAAATTTAGAGAAATACCAGAAAAACAACAACCAGGATACAGAAACCAAGGCGCAAGAACTGGTTAAGGTGATAATGGACAACTGTCAGGAAGCAATTCCTAGGGTGTCCAGAAAAGTACCACATCATCCCTTGTGGAATGATGAGCTGGAACTGCTGAGAAGAGCGGTGAAGAAGGGTCGAAAGAAGTTCAAAAGAACATATTCTCCGGATCAACGATCAAGGGAAATTAGGCAGTACAATGTTCTGAGAGCGGACTATCGGCGAGGGCTGAGGAAGAAAAGGACAAATGGCATGGAGAGAACTTGTCATGGATAGGGGAAATGAAAACCAGTGGGGATTTGCATATCGAATGGTGTCAGGAAAGATCAGGAACTCAGAGGAGCTCCCGGCTCTGGAGCGTGATGGGCAGTTGCTTTAATCCTTTGAAGAGAACGCCAGGCACTTGATGGAAGTCTTGTTACCTGACAATGATCAGATAGGGGAAGGAAACTACCATCGATAATTGAGATACATGGCCAGAGAGGAGATCAGAACCGAGGACAGTTCAGACTTCTCAATAGAGGAGTTAAACCGGATTGTACATGGAACAAAGTTAAAGAAGGCACCAGGGCTGGATGGATTGACTGGAGAAATGCTTTTCCGAGCATATCTGAGGATGAAGAATGAAATGCTGGAACTGTTTAACTTATGTCTGAAAACGGGTAGTTTTCCGGATTGCTGGAAGAAAGTATTGCTAAAAATAATATATAAAGGGGGAGGAAAGAACACTAGACTACCCAAGTCCTATAGGTCCATCACACTCTTGAGTGTGATGGGTAAGGTTTTGGAACGCCTGGTCAAACGAAGGCTCATGGAATACCTTGACGTGGTTCAAGGTATCCATGCGAAGCAATATGGTTTTGTAAGGGGCAAAAGCACCGAGAAGGCAATAAAAGACATGGTTAAACAAGTGAACGACTATGAACAGGATTATGTTCTGGCGATATCTCGGGGGCTTTCGACAACGCCTGGTAGCCCCAGATAGTATGGCAGTTACGGTTACTGGAGTGTCCAAGAAACCTGTACGTGTTGATCAGGGACTTCCTTACAAGAAGGACCTGTGAAATACATATAGGGGAACATAGGGAAGAGAAAGAGCTTACCAAAGGATGCTCGCAAGGATCGGTTCTGGGACCCATTCTCTGGAACATTATCTTTGAAGGATTGCTGAGACTTGATTTGCCAGATGGTTGCGTGATATACGGCTATGCAGATGACGGGTTACTCCTAATACCAGCTTGGACACGGTGGGAGTTGGAGGAAAATATGGCAGTTGCCCTTGAGGCAATCAGGATATGGGCAGAGAACTTCAAGTTGAATTTCACTGTTGAGAAGATGAATGCCATCATCCTGAAGGGGGACCTCCAACGAAGACCGGTAATTAGATTTGAAGGACGAGTTGTAAAACACGTCCATGAAATTAAGTACCTGGGTGTGATCCTGCAGTCCCGTCTTTCGTTCTGTGGGCACATTGATTATGTAGTAAACAAGGCAATAGTACTGTTCCATAAGCTCCGAGCTGTGGCTCCGGCAAACTGGGGTCTCAATTTCCACACGTTAAAGCTGATGTACAGAGGGATGTTCCTGGCTGTGGTTATCTACGCCTGTGGAGTATGGTATCAGGAGGCGGGTAAAGTCCATGACAAATGCAAACTGATCAGTGCTCAAAGGGCAGCACTTCTGGGTGTCATGGGGGCATACACGACAACCTCCAATGATGCCCTGCAAGTTGTTGCAGGAGAAGTCCTACTCGATCTGCTCATCAAGGAAAGAGGATAAATAAGCAGGAGGAAATGGGTGCACTCTGTTCTACCTGAGGAAGCCAAGATCATAAAAGAGAGAACTACGAATGATTGGCAGAGTCGGTGGGATGCATCGGAAAAGGGCAGACTGATGCATGAGATTTTTCCGAATGTCCAATTGAGGCTGTGGGCTGGGTGGCTTTCCATAGGTCACTATACCGCGCAGTTCATGACCGGGCATGGAAACTTCAAGGCTAAGTTGTTCTCTATGGCTCTCGTTGATGACCCGGATTGTGTGGTGTGTGGAGTGCCCGACACTTCTGCACACCTGCTCTTTGACTGTCCAAAGATTGAGGATCTACGGAACTACTTCGAGGACAGGACTAGACAACTCGACCTTCACAGCATGCTTGTCTCGAGAATTCTGGCACCTAAGGTGCTGAAATACCTCACAGCGATAGGCAAAAGGAACGAAGAATTTTACATGAGGTGGTTGAGCTCCAGTATGAGTCGGACACTGGACATTGGGGAATTGGATGAAACAGAAAACCAAGATGGCTGAACACCTTTTCCCACAGTGATCCTGAAGGAAGAGGTACCAGAACATGGAATGTTAACACCAAAGGCGACAACCCCAGAACAACAAAATTAATTACCAATTCTGCTACAAGCGCAAGTTCCACGAATGCAAGGCTCTGTCTTGCATCTAATAGATATTGAGGAAGAACCAGAGCAAGTAGAGAAGAAAACCAGGACGAATGAAGGGTGGCCGTGTTCCTGGAACCCGGTCCTCTACGTGAGAGAGGTATTCTCGCAGATGGGAAGAAATTTGAGCAAGATGTTCAGAGATCAAAAGCGACGAGCGGTCTGCACGCTGAATCGGGAGAGAATCATAGAGACGCTAAGCCTACCAAAGGAGACTCAGAATGAAGAAGGAAAATTTGAAAAGGAAAAGACAAGGGAAGTCTCCATCCTGAAGAACCTTACTAGGCAAAGCGAATATGTGCCTCTCTCAGAGAAAACCACCACAATTGAGTGGCCGCCGAACTTTAACACCATCGACGCGGCAGTGCAGACCTGGCCCACGGGGGCCAATCCCAAAGAGCCGTGGGAGTTATACGATCAAGTGATACATGGATCCCAGCTCTCATGCGTAGAGGACACGACCTCCCTGATGGCCGCAGTTGCTTTACTAGTTAGATCAATGGACGGGGGGACAAAGTCCTCTTCCCTCGGAGGACAGGCTTACTGTCGCCCAGGCAGGCCTGCCCACCAACACGGAGGCCCTCCTCATCCTGCTGAAGGAGTGCTTCTGGCGAAGGGGAGAACGTTTCGACCAGTCTATAATCTTCAAGGATACTGTCCGTACATACGGGAGGCGTGCCTTTGATTATAGTAAACCCTTCACGAGTATACTGTGGTCACGTACTAGTCCTTCACCTTCGGACAGTATTCCTAACAAACACCGGATTTGACAAACCCTGATAAGACACCCTTTCTTGGATTATACTCTGTATGTTCCAGGAAAACCCCGATGACAACCCCAGAGAACGGCCCCGGAATGCGAGAAATGGACAACGGAAGGAGCTCGCTCATAAGGAATGGCGTGACCCAAGTGGTTGAGTGTAAATGTAGTTTCTGTGAGTGTGTGATGTCGGTAGTAAGGGTCTGACTGGCCAGATCGGTATCCCAACGAGGCCCTGGCATGTGTGTGCTTGGCGCGATGCTGCACATGCCCAGGGAATCTCTCCCCTTCTCTGCCACGAAGATCGTACTCACTGGAGTCAGGAAGAACAAGAACAGGAAAGAAGACGGAAGTGATCAGTGGGCGGTAGCAGAGAATCGCGACGAGGCCCTTGGCAAGTTGGTGCGTCATTGCATCAGTGGCTCAACCCAGGGAAACTCTTCTCTCCCGTCTGGATACTGATCATGACCTTCTTCCTACCGACATCCATGAGTGTGACGGTTTGGAAAGTCTGCAGTGTGGTGTAGTTCTATATGCTATTTGCGCCTGGTGGGCGAGGAGGCGGGGAACAATTCTGGTTTACCGGCTGTTCCCCAAATCTAAGTCCAGTTCTCACCCAAGCGCACTGAGCAGTGTATTGCGTTAATGGCCATGCTTAATTTATCGTGAAAGAAGGACAAGCGCGGATCGTGCTAGGAATGCATGCTAGATTCATAGGTTTTCAATTTAAATTCTGTTCGGCCCATAATGGCGGATTTCAAAATTGTAAGTTCCCGGTGTTACCTTGCGAAAGGAAAAGAGCCGATTTTAGCTTTAGCTTATGGGAATTAACGTACAGTAGAAAGTCAGTGCTCCTGGTATAACCTTTTAATAGGTATCGGCCACCAGGAGGGGAGGTTTGGAGAGGAAAGCGCCGGTTCCACCGGGAACTTGTCACCTCCAGAAACTACAGCGCTTCCAGAACAGGGTCCTTCGCATGATAACAGATGCACCCAGGTACACATGAAATGACCAGCTCCACAAGGAGCTGAAAGTGGAGAGAATAGAACATCACATGCACAAGCTGGCCACAGCGCTGTATAAGAAAATCCCGACGGTAGAAAACCCCCTGGTTCGTGAGCTCGCAAACTACAACGGAAAGCTGGCGTGGAGGTGGAAACGACCAAGAGCCCTCATCCTCCCTCCAACAAACTGACAAGACTTACACTAAACAATGTATATAGCTGGGACATAGCCAAATTCGGCTGTAAGTATGGTATTGTTTAATTACTACATTATTTAGATTTGTTATGTTATTTCAATTTTATTAAATTTAGATTTATTATGTTATTTTAATTTAATTTACTATATTATTTCAATTTTATTATGCTCTTTTGATTTAATTTATTATATTATGTTATTCGACTTAATTAATTTTTTAAATCCTGTATAACGAAGTTATCATAATCCAGTGATTTAATGTGTGTATGTATGTGATATGTGTAAATGGATGTATGAATGACAAAAAAAAAAAAAGTTTGTGTGAATATGTTTGCGAAAATAATTGTTTATTGCAGGACACATCCCGGCCGAGTTTCTGTTGACTCTGTGTCTGCCAAATAATGCCAGGAGACTACTGAATACTGACATATCATGACAACATTTCACAACCAGTTTACCTATATTAAGATTACTTCCACAACACCAGATATCCATCCACATCCTAGGGAGGCCCGGAGAAATGCAAACTAGTAGCATCTCACTTCTTGCCGAGCTTCAGCTGCAGTTATAGGTCTTTGGCGCGAGATGAAATCTCCGCAAGCCTATATAAATGACCGCTGGCGTGGGTCACCCCCGTAAAGTCCGAATACCACCCCCCCCCCTCTCAAGAGCCCAATGGGTAAGGCCTTACCTCAGGCTCTCTACAGGCAATCCTAACTGCCCGTAAAAGAGGGGGAAACCTGCGGCAGAGCGCGGCATATGAGCGGGGATGCGAATACTGCATTCTCCAGACTGGAAACAGAAAACCTAGCCGCTCACGACGCCAG